>WWET01000111.1:136122-169350 GCA_011038615.1 Limnodynastes dumerilii
TGAGGCTCGTTTCCTCTGCCCAAGGCTCCAAATAGTTACATTGTGAAATAGGGATAGCAAAAAGTTGCTTTTTGGCTGTCCCTATTTTGAATGAGAGCCTTAGCAAAAAAAATTTTATGAAAGTGGCCACTTTATGGTCTCTAGGATCTGCTTTTTGCATTTGTGCATGTTCATGTGCCATGATTTCTGAAGTTTGAAGATCCAGACTTCTGTACCTTTAGTTACTCAGACACTTTCCGATGGTGCGGTCGGTACGAGCGCTAAGGAGGAGCAGCTTAAATTGCACAGTGTGGGCATGCCCTCTTCACGTTGCCAAGACTTCTGATCTGTCCCTACATTATGGACCGGGTCCAGATGGAAATCGTGCAGGAGCCTGGCAGTACGAACGAGAGAGGGGAGTGAACTCCCCCTGTCACTCCCCTCTCTCGTTATGCTGCTATTGGCCTTCCTTAACAAAAGCGTGAGGATTAGAGGTCCATACAACTGCTGATCCACACAAGTGTGGGATACCCCTCCCACACTATACAATTACCATGCTCCCCCCCCCCCCCACCCCCCCCCCCCACACCTTAGCAGGTGGAAGGGAAGCACAGCCCATTTCTTCTGAAATGGCATTGTAGGTAACTAAGTTTTGTACAATGACTATCGTAACACTCCAGTCAAAACAGGCCACTTACACACCTACAGTTGTCTGACATCTGTAACTCTGGATCTGGTCCTAAGTGAGGATGGATCAGAAACTACCTGTGTTTGGAAGTCTGCATGAGCGGTGAGCAGAATCTTATGTGCTTGCACAGAAGACTGAATACAGATATCATATACAGATAGCTAGATCCATCCAATTACACTTCCTATGACAGGGCTGGGTTGAATTCCTGAATATTTTCCTCAGGGAATCATTCAAATAATGACACAATTGTGTGTGTGTTTTGCGTTATAAAACTAAGTATCCAAACATCATCTAAGACCAATCATCTAAAACCAATTTTAAGAACACAGTTTACAGAGCAGGTGTTTCTATTTATGTGAAGCATAATATATTTGTTTTTCATATACTGTACAGTTTACTTGAAGGATACTTGGACTGTACAATGCCCAAACCGTAAGAAACTTTTACAATCAGAGCATGTGTCAGTTGATAAAGGGGGCAGTTATGTCGTTTTACAGAAAGAAAATGCTAACTTTTCTAGACAACACAAAAATACAGACCACATCTTTGACTTAGTTAGACAAACTGACATAAGTGTTCCATGTCTTTAACTTGCCAACATTGTGTAAGTGTGGGAGAATGTACATGTTGCCAATGTGTTAAGATACATATGAAAGGTATGTGTGTTATGAACTTATCTGTTGTATTTTATGAGAATTAAAAGAAAATTAAAGACTGGAATTAAAAATGCCCCAGACGGGTAAGAATCACCTGTCACTGCTTTCAATCATAACAGTGACTGAAATTAAAGTTCCTGCTACATGTTTTCTTAAATTAGTCACTGTGTTTGAACTCTGAAAAATAATGGAAATGTTTTCAAGAGAGATCTAAAAGTCTCGCTCGTAGTAAGAATTTAAGGCTTAGCTATGCAATGACTTAGGAGAAAAGTAACTTATTGATATGGATATCCCAAGAATGGAAAACTGTTTGGGATTTTTCATAGTTCCAAAATTATTAGCTGTCCTGCAGTCACCAGTGAGCTTCAGCAACCCTTTCTTCTTTGATGTGAAGAAGAGAGTGGACTGGAGTTGCATTGAAGACCACCAGGACTGCAAGGAAGGGCACAGACAGAACATCAGATAGGGAGATACAATTTGGTATTAGCTCTGAGTCAAAAGGGGGAGCGACTATGTGGTCAGTTCTGAGTCAAAGATCACAGCCCCAACCTCAGTTGCAATCTTGGATGCCCACCTGTCAGTATCTCTGGTCTAAGGCAAGCCAGCAAACCTTTTTCTCTCCAGGTATTTTGAAACTACGAGTCCCACCATGTAGTTAATGCATACTGGCACATCTAGTTTTACAGCACCAGGAATAACAAAGGTTGGCCAGGCCTATTCTAAGGTCTAAGATAGTCGCAGGGAATCTGAAGATGGCAATAGCTTTTAAGAACAAGCAGACAAGATTTAAGCTTTTCTCTGCTTGTTGAATCCCACAACCCCATATAAAGCAATAGGAACAGTGGGGTTTGTAGAAGTTAGCATTGTACTATGAAGACAACAGGTGTTTTGTTCTGTATGTCCTCTGGGTTGCTTGACTGCTCAAATATATTTCTTAAATTAGACTTGCAAGGTATAATAAGTATTTCAGTAGGACATAGAACTGGGAATGTCTTTAACGCTCTGTTCATTTAACTTCCCCCCACTAACCATTGTGTATATGGGCCTGATCCAGACCTACGACCGCAATCGCCCGCGAGCGTAGCGTACGTTCGCCCGGGCGTAAAAACTTTCATGCCCATAACACTCCCATTGATTGTACCTGCTTACGGCGGCTGAACCCTACCCTAAGATTTTCCAGCGTACATGCGAATTTTTGTACCGATACGCTGGTCGTACTGGGCTTAGCACGCCCATACTGTACAATTTAAATGGCTATCCCCGCCTCTGTGTAGTAACTCGAGCGTCCAGACTATCGTCGTAAAAAACGCACGCCCCTTGAGCGAAAAATACGCTGAAAATTCGCTCGCTGTACGCTCATGTCCTTCGGTCGACCGGAAGTTGTCATACTGCACATGCGTAGTGCGTTTTTTTTCACGAATTTTCGCTTACGATGAGCGTACGCTCGCTTGCGGCCGTAGCTCTGGATCAGGCCCTATGACTTTAAGTCGAGTGTTCCTGTCAACTATTTATACTGACATTCCAATAAGTATGTTCTCTTTACTGCATCTAAAATCTTTATCATTTAATTGAACTCTCCCAGAACATTGTAGTGTCATCTTTGTCTTGGCATGCCATGCTATTTGAACTTATTTACCACATACGGGCATAAGGCGACAACTTTAATTGGGAACTATCCTACTATTATACTACCAGGACTGAACTAGGGTCTTGTCATAGTGGTAGTCACCGAGGGTGGAAAACCGAAGTGGGGCACCAGTATGGTCATTTTTATGGTTGATGTGGTTACTAATTTAAGGTTTGGGTGGCAAACCCCTGGCACTAAAATTTCTAGCTATGGCTCTGAATACTACTGTTGTTTTTAGATTAGACCCTCCCCAACTCACTCATATAATTTATAAAGTAGAAAACCACGCTGCTTCCTAGCAACGGGAAAACAGTGTGGGAGGGAGATTAAGAGGCTTTATTATGTCATTTTCCCTCTGGTTTCTATTGAATCATGATAATATGGATTAAGAACATTGGGTTGGCAGTTAAAAGGAATTTTATGGATTTATTTAACCAACGTGACTTAATGACATCAACCAACACACAACAGTTTCTTCTAAAAGAACTAGATCATGTTTTGGAAGACAATCTTCCAATTGCTTTTACAATAAGTAAAATTGATTTCTTATGTGCATTCATTCTTATAGTAACCGCGCCAGCTTTAAACACTGCTACTAGTATGTGTTCTAATTACGTAATTATTCTAACTGGTGCATTATATATATTATGCCAGTCAGCACTTCCATAAATACATTAAGGCAGGTGGCTCAATGCAAAATGTGTTTATTCACCACTCAGAGTGATTGTGTAGCAGATATCCAGCAGAAATAAAACTATCCCAAAGTGCATAGAGTGAAAGATATGAAAAAATTCAGTGTTGTTGCAAGTCTCCCATAATAATAGCTCATATCAATGACACCCGGGTGATCTGAATTATGATATAGAATTATATAATTATATTATATAGGACCTGTAATAAGATTCTACAGTGGCCACATTTATTATGTGTTATATATTTTCTCTTAATGACTTTTAGATTTTAAATTCTCTGTGTGGTTTTTGTAATAATGGTGGAAGAAAATAAGAATAAGGTTTGCTCACCAGTTTTGTAAGTACTCTCTTGTATTGTAGAGGAACAAATGGAGGCTGGACACACAACAATTGGCAGAAGTTGGTGGCTGGGCACATAAAAGAGGATGGAAGTAAAAGGCTGGATCATTTTTTATTTTTTTTTGGAGGGGGGGGGAGGTAGAATTTTATTCCGCCCTGGGCTTTACTAGGTCTAGAAATGGCACTGAGAAATTATTTGTTATTGTGCAAAAACTGTTTTTAACTTTTCATAGGAGAAATGTAAGACCCGTAAGGCTTAAAAAGGAGAGCGGAATTCTTATTGAGGGTGAAAGGATGGAAGATCATCTTAACAAGTATTTCTGTTCAATATTCACAAAAGAAAGAGAGGGGAAGGGTCCACTTTTGAATGGGAAGACTATTAATACAATGGGGGCAATTACTACTACTTTCACTGAGGAGCAGGTATTAAAAGAACTTTCAAAATTGAAAGTGGACAAATCAATGGGACCAGATGGGATACATCCGAGGATACTAAAAGAGCTTAGAGGGGTGCTGGCAAAACCATTAACTGAATTATTCAATCAGTCACTAATAACTGGGGTAATTCCAGAGGACTGGAAAATAGCAAATGTCGTCCCTCTACATAAAAGTGGAAGTAGGGAAGAAGCATCAAACTACCGACCAGTGAGTCTAACATCAATAGTAGGGAAATTGATGGAAAAACTGTTAAAGGAACAAATTGTACAGGATCCCAAGCAGCATGGATTCACTAGGGGAAGATCATGTCAAACAAATCTTATTGAATTTTTTAACTGGGTCAGTAAAGTATTAGATAAAGGGGGAGCTGTAGACATAGCTTAGCTAGATTTTAGCAAGGCTTTTGACACTGTGCCACATCGAAGACTAAAATAGAGGTTTTCTCTTCACTAAGTGGATGATCACTAAGACTGAAAATCTTAACCAATTCCCTGTCCACTTTTTTCCTGGATTTAATACGGGTTTTATTCTGTTGTCTCCGTTTAGTTCTCTTCTTCTCCATACCCTCTCTTTTGCCCCTCTTTCTGTTACATTTCCAGCGCAGACACTGCCACCAAACATTGGGCCGGATCCAGAACTATGGCCCTCTTCCACAGACGTCCGTAATTCAATGAACAATAGCTACTGTGCATGCGTAGTAGCTATTGTAAGTAATCTGCGTATCGTTTTGTTACGTAGATTGCGTATATGCGGTCTAAAAGATTACGTACAATAGTTACTACACTTGCGCAGTAGCTATTGTTCATTGAATTACGGCCGTCTATGGAAGACGGATGTAGTTCTGGATCTACCCCAATGTCATTAATGGCACTACATTAGAAACTACTGAGGAGGAAAGGGATCTAGGAATCATTATTTCATGTGACTTACAGGCAGCCAAGCAATGTAACAAAGCAATGATAAATGCAAAGTCAGATGCTTGGTTGCATAGGGAGAGGAATTAGTAGCAGAAAGAGGGAAGTAGTGATGCCCCTTTATAGATCGTTGGTACGACCTCACCTAGAATATTGTGTTCAGTTCTGTAGGCCATATCTCCATAAAGACATAAATACATTAGAGACTTTTCAAAGAAGAGCAACTGGTCCATGGCCTGTGTCACAAAACATACCAAGAAAGGCTAGAGGAACTAAACATGTATAGCTTGGAGCAGATAAGGGAGAGAGGGGATATGATAGCAGCTTTTAAATATATCAAGGGTTGAGAACGGCTAGAGGTGGGTGGCCTTTTTTTTAGAAGGAAGATGTGTAATAGAACTTGAGGGCATGAATATAAACTGGAGGGTGGTAGATTCAGAGGAAATGTGCGGAAAAATTACTTCACTGAAAGAGTGATAGATAAGTGGACTAGCCTCACATCTGAGGTGGTTGAGGCTAACACAGTAGACCAGTTTAAACATACTTGGGATAAATATAAGAATATCCTAAATTATAAACTAAATTGAGGGTAAATAGGGTCTAGGGTCAGTATAGTTTTGAATAAACAAATGGGCAGACTAGATGGGCCATGTGGCTCTTATCTGCTGTCACTTTCTATGAAATGATAAATGATAGGTTCTTCAGCATACCAAGGGGAAAAAAATTCAATGCTATTTTTGACAGAACCAAAACCAGAACATCTGTACTTTGCATGTGCACCTATGTATAACATAAGTATCCCTCTTTTAAGGAGGGGGTAATCCTTGGTCACTCTCGTCTTCTATTTTCTTACTGGAGAAAGAGCCTACACAAACATATTACGCACACTGGACTGTATTCATACATAAGAATACGAAAATATCCCCACCTAATTCCGCTCCCATTTTTAAGTGCCTAACGAAACTTACAAGTTCTTACAAGGGCATTCGTAACTACCCGTGCGTATTTTCCCTCTTAAGGAGGGAAAATTCGCACGTAGATTCCCCAGCCCTCCCTCCCAGCCTAATTTACATCCCTCCTCCCACCCACTTTACTGAACTAACTCCCGGCACGCCTTCTCTAACCTTAAAAACTATGTGCGGTCTACGCACATATATGCAATACGCATATATGCAATCTGTAACGAAATGATATGTAGATTACTTAAATTAGTTACTAAGCATGCGCAGTAGCTATTTTCAGCATCTGACGGATGTATTATGGGCGACGGACGTTGTTCTGGATCCAGCCCATTATGTACATTTTCTATAATGTGTAAACTTGCTGCATAACCAGGTGGCACTTTGAAATCATAACATTCTCACATAAATTGGTTAGTGTAACAGCCCTATTTTTGTTATTTTTTTTTATTAAAATAGAGTCCAAACATATGCATTTTTAAACAAGTTGCCAAACTGAACATGTGTTACAACAAAAGCAAATTTAAAATTGAATCAATCAATATTTCTCAGTATAATAAGATGACAGAAAACTTATTGTGCATACATCTGTTACGTGAGTCTTTACAGATTGTATTATCGGCCAATTTACACACAAAGAAAAAGAGAATGTAACCGCACTAGGGACACACGTGGTATCTCCACCTATATAGACCAATATAAGTATATTGCAATGATATCTAATGTCTTATTCAGGGTGGTGCGACCCCTACTAATCTAACAGAACAGCATTAAAAAAGAGAAAAAAAGTGTGTATTTAAATGGGGCACTTGGATTGCAAGCTCATTTACAATTAAAACCATAAACTTAAGAGAGCAAATATTTAAAATCAAATATGTGGAAAAAAAACAAAATGGGATTAAAATGTAAAATATTTGCTCCTTAGGTGATATTGCCTGTGGTATTGAGGGGAAAATATGCCTTTTTGCAGATGACACCAAGATATGTAACCGGGTAGACACGCCAGGTGGGTTACAGAAAATGAGGGATGATCTAGGTAGACTGAAGGAATGGTCAAGAGTGTGGCAACTGCAGTTTAATGCCAAGAAATGCAAATTCATGCACTTGGGGCATAAAAACCCAAAAGCTCAATATATCATTAATGGCACTACATTGGAAACTACTGAGAAGGAAAGGGATCTAGGAGTCATGTGACTTAAGGTTAGCCAATCAATGTAACAAAGCAATGAGAAAGGCAAGTCAGATGCTTGGTTGAATAGGGAGAGGAAGTAGTAGCATAGAGAAGTAGTGATGCCCCTTTATAGATCATTGGTACGCCCTCACCTAAAATACTATGTTCAGTTCTGGAGGCCATATCTCCAGAAAGACATAAATACATTAGAGACTGTGCAAAGAAGAGCAGCTAAAATGGTCCATGGCCTGTGTAAAAAATCATACCAAGAAAGGCTAGAGGAACTAAACATGTATAGCTTAGAGCAGAGAAGGGAGAGGGGGGGGGGATATGAAAGCAGCTTTCAAATATATCAAGGGTCGTGACTAACATGTGGCATTTTTCATAGTAAAAGGTGTAATAGAACACGAGGGCATGGATATAAACTGGAGGGTGGTAGATTCAGAGGATATGTGCAGAAAAATTACTTCACTGAAAGGGTGATAGATAAGTGGAATAGCCTCCCATATGAGGTGGTTGAGGCCAATACAGTAGAACAGTTTCAACATACTTAAGATAAATATAATGACATCCTAAATCTCAAACTAAATTGAGGGTAAATAGGGTCTAGGGTCAGTATAGTTTTAAATAAACAACTGGGCAGACTGGATGGGCCATGTGGCTCTTATCTGCCGTCACTTTCTATGTTCTATGTAAGACATATTTTTCTGGTATTAATATCAATGGGCCTGATTCAGACTTAAGAAGGAGCTTGAAATTAAGGACCGTATTCAGACTTCCGTTTTAACGGCGACCTATTTTTAGATACGTTTCAACTGCGCATGCGTAGTAACTTTTTTACGTAGTTAATGTAGACTATTCGCACGAAAGGCACGTGTGTACATACGTCCGGATATGCAACGCGATTTTAAGTGAAAATGGGCGGAGCGATGCATTTAAATGAAGGAAAGTGGACGCTATTATCGTGATACGCATGTACGGAGGACACAGACGCACGGGACGGCACACGGAAAGTTAGAGGTGGTCTATGGTGGTGTAAGTCTACGTGAGCATGGATTAGCAAGGGGAGTGACCAGGGTTTTGGTGGGTGTTCCTTGCCACGTGCGTGCTTATATTTGCGGTCGCGTTTGAAAACGGAAGTCTGAATACGGTCCTAAGAGAGGAAAGTTACACCTGGGCTAAACCATGTTGATTGCAGGGGAGACATATTTCATCTGTTGCAAACAGTATTAGAGTTGAGAGGTGATGTTTCCTATCCCAAGTCTAAATAACAGTGTGATAGTAAAGCTGGTCAGTATCTGTGTGCAATAAGCAATTCAAAGATATATCCCTGCATGCAAAGAATACAATTATGTTGACTCCCCCTGAAATCAACATGGTTTTGTCCAGGAGTAAACTTCCTCTTTTAATTTCAAGCTCCTTCTTAAGTCTGAATTAGGTCCATAGTGCATAACTTATCTATGAGGGGATGTAGATGCTGCTGCGATTGTCCAATTTTGGCTGTATCAGTGCTATATACTTTCTACTGAAGAATTTAAAATCACAGAATGGTACAATGTTGAAGGCTCTTATTTCGACAGGTACTCATTCTAGTTTGGGTTAGGCTATGAGACAGGGAAGGTTAGGGTTAGGCTGCAGGATGAGGATGGTTAAGGGAGGGCTAAGGTTTGGCTGCAGAGCAGGGATTGTTCAGGTTATGCTGTGTCACAAGGATGGTTAGAAAAGCGTTAGGGTTAGGCTGCAAGACAAGGATGAATAGAGATGGGAGGGTTAAAGTTAGGCTGCGAAGAGGGGAGGGTGAAGGTTAGGGGAGGATTAAATTAGGTTAAGCACCAATGAAAAGAGAAAGAAGATTCAGACATTGGTGGCTCAGGGAGTTTGCAAAGGAATAAAAAAAAAGCATGAAGGAATCAGCTTGATTCTTTATGCCACTTACCCCTCTTGTTGACCAATCAGGGGCGGAGGGGGGCTGAGTAAACCTGTCTATTGCAGGGAGTGAATGAAAACTCCCTGCAGACAACTCCTAACGCTAGCCTGAGCTGGCGTTAGGTTTACACTGGGAGCGAAGTGACAAACTCCGCTACCCAGCTGTATAAATATGAGACTGCGCCGCCCGCATTAGGAAGAACGGGCCGGTGATGGACTGTGAAAACTAACTGCATTGCCATGGAAACTAGAGTTTCCACTGGCGATGCAGGATTTCTAAATAGGAAAAACTTAATTTCATGTAGAAATCCTGCACAAGGGCCCCCTCACTTATTAAAATGCCCCTGACCAGTAAAATTCCCAGAAAACTGAAACATGCAACTTTGGCTAGCCATACACAAAATTTTACATGAATGCTCAGAACGGCTTATGCATTTTACCCTATTATATGGTCTCTAACAAAAGTAAATATTTCAATCTTCTTGGGTTTTTGGCACCACCTCTGTGATATGACCACTTCATATCCTTTAAGAGCGATTCTGACCGCCGTTCCTAATGAGATAAGTAAGAAAGGGTGTGCCAGTCCAACTTAAGAAGAAACTTTGGAAAAGTGTGTGTGTGTGTGTGTGTGTGTGGGGGTGTTTAAATGGGGCAGACAGGGCGTAGTTTGATAAGTACATGCGTATTATTGCTACTTAAGAAGATACATACGCACGGAATGATAAGGTTGGCTATGGCCTTCTTAAGTCAGTTAAGAACAGCAAAAACGATGGCATGTCAAGGGAGTTAACTTGCAACTTAGGTGCATATATGCCTTCATAACTGTGAATTAGGCCCTATGACTTTATTTATCTAGATAACTGTATACCCCCTAGCATGCAAAAATTGGGAGAAAAAAACGCCTTACCATTCTGTCCAGACTCCTCTTTGTGCTGCTCAGACACCAATTTATGGGTATAATCCTGCCAACTTTTACATAAGATCGCTCATTTTGAGATCCTTAAATGGGAATGTTTTTCCAAATTTGGGGGCACACAGGAGTTATGTAAATTGTGATGTATGTATTACAAATGAGTGGTATGTTTATTTTTGTGGACTTATGATGGTAGAGTGACAAATATCTTTTTTTTTTACAATTATCTAAATTATTATACAGTCCACACAACTTACACAGCAGACATGTTCAACTCATGAGAAATATTTTAAATCCAACAGTTACAGCTGTGGTTCATTCTGGGGCAAAGTGTTAAACACTTGTATATGCACTGACTTGAGATATCCTTTAGATAGTAAATTAGCTTTGCATATTCTAAGATGCACAGATGCAGACTAAACAAATGCAGACACAAATGTATGCATATTTAGTGGTGCCTGTGGTCACATTAATACTACATCGCACATAATAATGAGGGCAAGTGTGGAAATGTTTCTGAAAAACAAAAAAATGGCATATATGGGTTTTTGTAATATCTCATAAGACGAGGAATATAACTTTGTAGAGAATAGCTGTGACTAATATAAAATGTGTCACATAACATACTGTATCAACACTAACATACTGTATGATGATTCCTGACCTGATCAATGAGTGGTAACCATACAACCAATAGAAACATTCTACAATCAATGTGATACAATGTAAACATTAAATAACTGGTAAACATTATGGCATTTTACTGTGCCTGCACCACAAATATGCTGTAGGTCATAGCAACCAATCAGGTGACAAACCTTTTGTAATGTGGTTTAGAAAATGAAATCAATTTTGATCATTTTTTTAATATAAGTTACGGCACATCATAGTACATAGCACTATTTTACTAATGAAGTCTTATTAATTGTATGTATGGCATCATCTTAATTGTATGCTGCAATTTTGTACAATTTCAGAATGCAATATTGTAAGATATACATAGAGAAAACATATACAAAGTTTTTAAATTGTATTCAAGAGACACAATATAACACCAAAGCACAAACATATTCTGAAACACATTATTGTAAATATATGTAGACATTAAATTAAATTAACAATTTATCTCTATTACAATATGGCACTAATTGGGATAAGATACCTGTATTAGTGTTGATTCTGACTTATTTCTTCATTGTCTTTCATAAAATATAAAAAAATAAAAAATATATCACTAAAACAATATATTGTGTAATCAGATAGTGGATATATAAACAAAGTCAAACAAACTAAAATAGGATTTAAAGAAGTGGGATGTCAGTTAACTATTGAATGGATTATATTGTTTTAGCGCTAGTAAAAGTTTTAGCATTTAATTTACATACTCATTTGCTTCCTCATGATCATTTCAATAAACAAAAAAAAGCAACCTTTTTCTTATATTTAAAGAACCCAACAGCTTGCACCATACTCAATCCAGAGCATATGCTAGTGTTGGAGAAACCACTGTTGCTCCTCTTGGCTGGAAGTAATATAAGACCGCCTATAGCAGAGTTTCCAACATTGAGAATGAGACAATATAATCCCCATTTAGGTTTCCACCTAGTCCCCACCTACACACCTAATCCCCACCTACACACCTAATCCCCACCTGCACACCTAATCTCCACCCATTTGCACACCTAATCTCCACCCATCTGCACACTTTATCCCCACCTGCACACCTAATCTCCACCCATCTGCACACCTAATCTCCACCCATTTGCACACCTAATCCTCATCTGCACACCTAATCCTCACCTGCGCACCTAATCTCCACACATCTGCACACCTAATTAATTTCCACCCACCTGCACACCTAATCCCCACCTGCATACCTAATCTCCACCCATCTGCACACCTAATCCCCACCTGCACACCTAATCTCCACCCATCTGCACACCTAATCCCCACCTGCACACCTAAACTCCACCCATCTGCACACCTAAATCCCACCTGCACTCCTAATCTCCACCCATTTAAACATCTAATCCCCATCTGCACACCTAATCCCCACCTGCACACCTAATCTCCACCCATCTGCACACCTAATCCCCACCTGCACACCTAATCTCCACCCATCTGCACACCTAATCTCCACCCACCTGCACACCTAATCTCCACCCATCTGTACACAAATGGCCAAAACCCAAACCGTTTCCTCATAATCCACACCCCTTTTGAGGGATGCGTAGCAGGACAGTCCTGCAAAAAGAGGGACAATTGGGAGGTATGTCTTTGACGTCAGCTGAGTCATCCCCAATTGCAAACAGTGTCTAGGGATCTGTGCCAACGGCAATGATTATACCCGAAAGATAACTAAAGAAAAAAAATAAGTGATCTTAGCAAAAGTAGTGAATAAAATCATGGAGTAGCTGTCCAGTTCATGTGGCAATTGCTAACACAAGGATTCAATTCAGATCGCAGCATCATGTTGGGTGCTCCGGGGATTGATTGTTATGCCTCATCGAAGCATAAGCAACAGCTAAATAGCTTATTTCTGCAGCTACACTTTCTCTGTGTTTTGCTAATTCAAATAAAAGCATTCATCAAGCATTTTGGATTAATGTATTTACACCCCAGGGTATGCGTAGCGTTTATTGGATTATTTTGGTTGCCTCTAAATCTTAGCGGGGACCCACACCCCAAGACAACTTTTTAACATTTGAAAAATATGAATGGTTAGTCATCAATGCTGATAAAAAGGATCAGGTTACACACAATCATATTCTCTTGCCTTTTGATTTAGGGGCAACCAAAATAATCCAATAAAGGATACGCGTACCCTGGGGTGCAAATCAATTAATCTGGAATGCCTGATGAATGCTTTTATTTTAATTAGTAAAACATTCAGAAAGTGTAGCTGCAGAAATAAGCTATTTAGCTCATTGAAAGCATTGTTCCTACTTATGTTAGTGCTGCGCAAAGCCCATTAAGTAGAATAGAGATGTGGCAGTGACAATTTTATGTATTGTTATGAATAGTAGTCGCTGTTAAATTCCTGACTACTTTTACACACCACTAATTGGGCAGTATGTATGGGACAGTAATTGTAGATTTGCAATCTAATGTAGCCATGCCTAGAGGTTACCATGCTGTCACGATGGACATATTCCTGAAATCGGGGAGAGGTCATCTGTGTCTTTCTAAAGCTTGTTCAGACCTCTCTCATATTTATTTGTGAATATAAGAATCATACTAAGCAGTTCGTAAGGGTTTTTATTTTTTAGCTCTACTATATTCCCCATATTCCTAAGACACTTTTCTTCTGCTTAATACGGACGTATGAACACAAATCACCTGAGACAGATCAGCAGGTTGCGAGGGATCGCATTGCGAATTATGGACAGCTGAAAGTTGTCCCTATTTCGAATGAGGGAGCCATTCAGATTTTTTTTTTGAATGGCTGAGTATGCGATTTGCATACTCACCCATTCACTTTCCGCTGCGCCGTCACCAGGGACTTAGGGTTAGGCTGCGAGGTGAAGGAGGACTTAGGGTTAGGCTGCGGGGTGAGTTAGGGTTAGGCTGTGAGGGGGACACAGCGTTTGGGTTAGGGAGCAGGTTTGGGAAAACTTACTTACCTTTCAGAGCACTGTGTTTGGTGGATCAATTATCATGCCTCATCGAGGCATAAGCAGTCGATATCCCAATATCGAAATAGGGCCGTTCACAACTGGGACCCACATCCGATCAGCATACTAATGAAACATTCTTGCATACTAGTGTAACTTCATAGAAGCTGCCCAGAGGCAAGATAAATTTTGGCACCCCCAGGACCCACACACCTTCAGCACAGGCTGACTGGAAAATCTACAGTCAGATCTCCCAATTGCCCTGCGTGCAATGGCCACAGACCGACATCATCAAATGGAGGCAGGGAGCTTCAGGTATCGATCCCTAAACCTGTAGCTTCCAATCCAACAATTGGAAGCTGCAGGGAGACAGAAAGACCCTGAGCTTCCTGCATTACGGATCCATAGCAGCTGCTACTGCTCATGCTTAGGAGTCGCTGATTACTTGCAAATAATCTGTGGCTACTATATCTTTTTTTCCCCAAAATGTTTTTATTAAGGCTCTGGTACAACAGTAAAATGGAAAGAGTAAGTATGTTAGAGTATTGACAAAAGTCCATAGACAGATAAATCATCATAAAATGGTTAGCCAGAAATTTTACATTTTAAATCCTTACTTTATTTTTATAACTAACTTCCCCTCCTCCCCAAAACAATAAACAATGTTACCTGTCTGCCAGTTCAGCGACCCATCCATGTCCAAACAGGATAAGTAATGCTGTGTGTAATTGTTAGTGGTAGATCAAGCAGGTACATGTACATGACATATGAAAGTTAAGATGGGTATATATGGAATGACTATATGCATGCAAGTGTGATGTGGGAAAGAAGGAGTCATGCTGGTTATGATTGTATGGTAATATGCTTTTAGCCAGGAGTTGGTAGGAATACCAGGAAGGTGTTTGAAAGCATTTAATGAGAGTTGTTTGGTGTGTGGTTGGAGTGGTTGCATATATGGACCACGAGCATTGAAACAGTCCTGGTGTCAATAGTTCCTTGTTGGATAAGGTCTCCAGCCAACCCATATTGAAAAGGAAAAGGGGTCTAGATGTGGCTAGCTCCAGTGCTGGTTTTGTGTCATATATCCAGTTTTGCAGGATTGCTATTTTCCCCACAGTGGCCAGTATGGAGGCAAAGTTCGTATTCTCACTAGGGATCCCCGTCTGGCCAGCAAGGTGTCCAAACACAGCTCACTGAGGTGTGGGAACAAGACGTTTGCCTTGTGTATTGCTACCATAGGATGCTAGCTTATTAAAGAAAGCTTGGATAGGTTGACACAGGCACAGACAATGAAACAGATCTGCATTGGGAGCATGACACTTAGGGCAAGTATCTTCTGAGGAGAGGCCAATTCGGCCAATCTCTTGGGAGAGAGGTATGATTGATGTAGTATTTTATAGGCCATTTCTTGATATGAACTATCTGGCTGGCTTTTTAGGGATATTGTAAATGAGAGTAGGATGTCCAAGTATGTGATATTGGGAATATGTGAAAACCAATTATTTGTACTCTTCAATTCGGTGTCAGGCTCAATTATCTGGTTTTATGGCTGCATTTATTGATGAAATGGAATAAGTGCCTTTGAGAGCTAAAGAGTCAAAAGCATTGGTGATGTCTCGCCGCTATAGCAAACATAGGACTGATTGTGTGTAGTAGAGCTAATATGTGTATTGGATACTCTGGTGTGCCAAGATTGCCTAGATTCCTGGAAAGTGTATGGATGGTAGGAATTATTTAAAATGTTATGAACATGACTGATGCCCATGTCAGCCCATTTCATGAAAAGGTGAGTCATCGCGCCTTCTTGGAAATATAGATTTTCTACGAAGGGATGGAGAACAGGCTTTGAAAGTGGACGTGATCAGCATGTTGTCAATTTTAAGTGTTTTAAGGAGCTTAGGTGGAGCATGTAATACATTTGCCAGGGAGAGTGTGGAACATAAATGAGCTTCTAAGATTGTGTCAGTGTATACTGTTTTGTCTCTGATCCAGTTGTTTGCGTGGTGCAATAGACATGCTATGTTGTAAAACTTTAGGTTGGGTAAGTTAACTCCTTCTCTTGATTTTGACTGTGACTCTTATATCTTATGAGTCACAGGGGCTGCAGGCTCAGTGATGGCCCTGAATTGAGGCGTGCCCTCTTCAAGGCTGGTGCCTGGAGGCCAGCGCCTCCATTGTCTCTGTTAATTCTGCCACTGGTCTGGCATGATGTTCTGATCAAATATAAAACTCACATGTTGAAAGCCCTATTAAAATGAATGGGCTGCTGCAGTGGTGTGGAAAAGCACTGTATTTGTACGGAAATTTCTCTGACTTTGGAAACAGTATTGAGTAAACACATGAAAATAACATTCCACAGCAATGTATAAACTGGATCTTCATGGTCTTTGCCATATCTGCCTATTTACCATTAATTTTCTCCCATTTTCCTGCTAGCAGAGAGACCCACAAAGTTATTTGTTAATTTTTTTCCCCCATAATTTATTTCGTTCTTTTTTATCCCCTGAATCTGCTTACAAGCTATACAATTATAGTGACCATCAAAAGCTGACTGCGAGTGGCCCTTTTTAAAAGGGCCGTTTTCAACCAGCTAGTTGCAAACTAAAAAAGGGGGGGAGGGGGTAACCAGCGCTTCAACTGGAAAGATTGCAGTACAGTAGGCAATTAGTGGAAATATCCCAGCAGCTGTGAAGGAGGAGATACTCCTTGGAAAGTAGAACCTAAAGACACAAAAAGCGCTAGGGATATAATTACTAACCTTTAATAAATGGCATATATATATTAGACATATAAAATATAAATAAAAACACTGTATACTACCCAAAAATACTCCAGCTGTTGATCAGACAGCTGTGACTGAGTGACAATATGGGGGTAAAGTTAGAGTTCAATAGTGTGATAGAATTGATGAGATTATATAAATCCTCATACAAATATGTGGCAGATGCAGAGATGAATTGGGGGATAGCAACAGTTCGCAACACAATAGTAATATTAGCTATAAGATACTATGACACAGCTGAAAGAAGTAATAGTACTTAGCGTTAGTAGACTCCAGGGTAAATCCACGCATCGTGGAGGTGAGATGGCGGCTAGGTCTGTACTTCAGGTCGGGTACTGCGGGAACTACGGGCACGAGAGTCACGACTGTGCCAGCAGTTCGCTATTCAGTTGGTGGGGAGTAACGATGTTTTACAGCTCCTCTGGCTTGGGGCACAGACGATGTAACAGGCTGTGCAGAGACCTCCAGATAGTGTAGAGTAGGTAAAGGCAGTAGTCCTATAAGGACTAAATCGTGTGACTGTACACCCCCGACGCTGAACAGGGTCAGCTGTAACAAGTCCGTGTGATGGTGATACCAGAATGAAACTGGTCTCAAAAGTTCAATATAAAACTGAGAAAAGATACTGCCACATGTAATATGAGACACCACAACTTTCAAATGTCACACAGTGGAGCCTTCATGGCAATTGAGAATAGATCGCAATGAATCATGAAACCTTGACGCGTTTCTTCATTCACAGAATGATTTCTTCAGAAGGAAAAAAAAGTTTCTTGGGTATTGGTGGGATTGTCTTAAAAATTAAATTTTAATTGCATCACCTATGTCGTTAACCCTTAGTTGCCTACATTCATTAAAACTCTATACACTTTTTGTGTCTTTAGTTGCGAACTAGCTGAGAAATTGATTGCCTCTGCCTCACAGTGGAAATCAATGGAAGAAAGTAGATCCAACGACGAATGGGGAGTATGAATCTAATTCCAACCCTTACCCTAACCCTCCCCTTCCATTTCCCTAATCCTAACCCTCCATTTCCTGCAGCTTAACCCTAAAACTCCCTTCCCCGCAGCCTGACCCTAAGGCTCCCCTCCCCGCATTCTAACCCTAAGACTCTCCTCCTCGCAGCCTAACCCTAAGACTCCCCTTCCATTACCCTATCCCTACCTTCCCCGCAGCCTAACTCTAAAAACCCCTCCCCCGCAGCCTGCTCCTAACAAACCTATAGGATCCTACTCCCCAGTCTGGTCAGTGCGGCAGGTCTGTTGCGGGTATGGCGATTGGCATACTCACCCAATCATAAATAAAACCCTTCAAAATAACGCTATTTCGAAATAGAGACAGATGAATTTAGCTTTCGGCTGTCTCTATTCCTTAAAAAGCAGTTTTGAGGCAGCGAATCCCACCAGGAGCAGACACACAATCATGCCATGTGTTGTGTTGTGTATTCTAGGAGAAAATAAAGAACTATATTCCACAACATGACATTATCACTGGAAATCATTAATACACAGGCTTTCTTCTATGGTGAATAGTCCAATAAAAATTTTAAATGAAATATACAAAAACATCTGGTGCCTACAGTACTAAAATACAGGGATAAAGCAAGTGGATAAAACATCAATTTACTACATTTTAAATGGAGAGATTCCTGGAAATTGGAGATAATAAGTTAATTCCTATAATGGGTTGATTTTGGTTTAAAAAGCCAGTTTCCTTTTAACTTAATTTTGCATCATTTACCTTGCAAATACAGGGCCGTATTCACAGATCTGTTTTTATAAAGAATGCAAATATATGCACGTGTGTAAAAGGCAACACCCAATGACATTCCCATTGCACGGATGGATTTTCAGTGACTTACGCATCCATAGGGTAATCATAACTCTATGTGTGTAGTTACGTGCGCATTTTCCTTCCGTACGTGCGTACATGAAAAACCGCGGCTTCAAAAGCCCATTTAAATGCCTCCCCACCCACTTTCTACATACGTACGGAAGACAACCACACCCCTCCGTATATATGTCATGAAGGCCGATTTACAAATATGTGTGCAATGGACTTCCCTGCCTAAATCATACGTAGCTTGCGTAAAAAAAAGTTACTACGCATGCGCAGTTTTTAACCGTACCTAAAAATACGCACGGAAAAAGTATCAAAATCGGAAGTGTAAATCCGGTCCACAGCATTTGCCTCCTGCCATGCACAAAACATATACAATTATTTATGGTAGTCTGTATTATGTACAGGAATGGCAGCTAATAAAATAAATTCTCCCCTTCTGGTACTTAATGCTAAGTGATAAGGCCTATCAATTCTAAACTGCCATTTATACACCATGACTCCCTTTATATAGATGATGAATTAAAACAAAACCCAGCACTACGTAAGAGACAGGATAGTCTCTAATCACAATGATTGTGGTCAATGTTGCATCAGAGTTTATATTAAGCTTTTCTTCCCCACTGAAGGCTGAAGCTTGAGTCTTCTGTGCATGTGTAAAACAGCAGAAGATTCAAGTTGCAGCCACCGTAAGGGGACAAGATTATTGTCACAGATGGGTAAAATACTATCAGCTGACTATGGAATGGCAATCTCTCTTCTTACTATAACCCTACCTACATAAAGAATAGCACTCTCCGAAGACAAAGGTCGGCAACGGGGAAAGGAAAAGATTGCTTCTGTGCAGAACACAGGAAACTATGATAAAAACAACTGTTTCTTTTATAACTGGAGTCCCATGTACTAAATATCTGTAATAAATGAGAGAAGGAATATGAATAAATGAAACCATGTTGTGAGCATGACTGAACATGTGCTCTTTAATAAGCATCAAAGAATAGAAATGGTGAATGAATGTGACAGCGTAAGATATGAGGTTACACTGTCTTGAGGACTATAAAGGATTCAGTTACACTCTCTAGGGAACAATAAAAGATTATTATTCACCCTCTTGGGATACATAAAGATGTGGTTACACTCTCTTGGGAATAAACAGAAACTGAAGAGAGACACTTTTCTTGCGTTGGTGGACATAAAAATGTATCATAAAGGATTGTTCCAGCAAAGGGAGCATGTTAAAGATATTTGCTGTGAAAAAACAGTTGCTGTGAAAAAACAGACATTTTTGTTTTTCCATTAAACCCATGTTAAATTTCACAAGCAATAAAAAGCATTTTTTTTTGTATTGCCATTGGGAATAGTGAAATATCTTTTATGCAAACACAAGGAGGGATCATTGAAAGACAGACTCTGCTTCAACATTAATTAGCACATTTCCATATAGCATAGTTGCAGCATATCACAATGTTCTGTTAGTCACATCAGCTTTCATTAAGAAATAAATTATAGTTACAAACTTTTTAGTTCTACTTTCTGGGAGACTTTGGAAGGAAGAAAGATGGCAGTATAGGGGCGTGGCTTCACTGCCTAAAGTCCTGCCCCCTGCCTACCAATGCTGTGATCCATAATAATACAAAGGATAGGCAGGGCTTCATGGCACAAACTAAATTACCAAGACCAGCCTATCCTTATTAACACTATGAATTACAGCATTGATAGTCAGGGGGCGAGACTGGAGGTAGAAATTTGCATTAAATCAAGTCATTAAACACAAGTCAGGAGATTTGATTGCACTCTCTGGATCCCGGGATAACTGGAGCAATACCCAAATTTCTGGAGAGACTGCATCTATGAAATAAATAGAAAGTAACCTTCTTACATCACTCACCTCCTAACATTAGTAGCATACCCTCCAACATTTTTACTGGAAAATCGGTACACATGGGTGGCTAGTCCAGAGAATGGGCGGGGCTTTAATCTATTTTTATTTTACACCTTATTATATGAGCTTAGAACTCACAGGAGAGTGTCCTGTCACTATAGCAGTGCTGTGGTAGTCTATCCCTGCAGCTCTGCTATAGTGATCAGATGTTTCAGGACTGGAAGGTGGGTATAGGAGAGGTGATTGCTGGGTCAGAATCCGGTACAGGAGCCCTTTTAGCCGGTACACACCACTAAAAAAAAGGTACTGTACCTTCTAAATAGGTACAGTTGGAGGGTATGTAGTAGCTCAGTGCTATGCTTAACAAAGAAATCTTGTAATTGGAACATGTATGTCAGGTATCACAGGTTCAATGAGAAAAATAGCAAAGGTGAAAGTAAACTATAGACAGTGATTTGTGTGCACTAATTATCATGGGCTGGATCCAGAGTGCTTGAAATTAGTTACTCCTGGGCAGGGGGAGTCAAGTTAATTGTATTCTTTGCATGCAGGGATAAATCTTTGAATGCACACTGATACTGACCAGCTTTACTGTCACAGGCCCGGATTCAGAGCTACGCATCCGTGTGAAATTCACACGGATGCGAAGCTATTTAGTGCAACTGCGCATGCGCAAAAGGCGCAAAGAAGTCGGATTGCTGGCGGAGTTTATGGTATCCGCCAGCATCCGACTCCGGCTGAAAAAGGGGGTGTGCCAGAATCTTTAAATGAGAAAAGCTCCGCTTTTCTTATTTAAATATTCCCTGTACACGAGTCTGCTGCATGCGGAAATAGCCCTACGATTCCACCAGCTCAGAGCTGGTGGAATGGTAGAGGCAGCTCACCGGAGCTTTAAAAAAAAAAGTTTTAAAAAAAACAAAAAAAAACACTGTATATTAAAAGATTAACCCCTTCCCCCGGCTTCCCCGCCGCCGCAGCCCATGTGTAAAAAAAAAATAAAATGAACTCCTGGCCCACATGACATACTGCCGATAGTAGAACTACAGGCACAAGCATGCCCATGCTACACTGCGTGGGAAATCCCAATTTCCATCGTGAGACTTAGAAAATTTCACACGCTGGCAGAGGGTATATATATACCCCAATGACAGCCAAGCTCCCATTAGCGCCGGAGATGTCCTGCTTGCAGAACATAGTAAGCGACGTAACAATAGGGTTTTTTATTTTGCCAAGACCACCCCACCGGATTAAAAGCTTACAAGACTGGACCGGGACCCCCATCAGAACAGGTAAGGCTGTTTTTATTTATTTTCTGGCCACATTTTGGGGAATTTTTAATATTTTTCATTTGTTTAACAGGACATATACGACTATATTTTTTATGTAATTAATGTAAATAATGCCAAGAGTTTTATGTTTTATATGGGACTGGTGGCATTATTTTTATTTTTTTATGGGGCACTGGTGGCGTTGTTTTGCAGGGCTTTACAAAAAAACAAAAAACAACTTTGTCCCAAGAGTCTGGTCTCTCTGGACAAGTTATGGGGCAAGCGGGACAGTCCCCCTGGAATCGGGACAGTTGGGAGGCATGTTCATGTTCATCTGTTTGATCCCACTGGGGTCTGGCCAAAGGCCACAGTCCAAGGACTAAAGCTGTGTCTCTAGATCTTAATCCTATGTTAGATATGTCACACCTAGCTAAGCTTCAAATATGCCTTCTAGCAATTGTCAGCCAAAGGGACATTATTGTTGGTTTAAAACTCATAATTTGGATAGCAGTGGGAACTCTTGAATTCCCAGGGATGTGATGCAAACTCAACGGCATAATACTTGCAAATTAGACATCTCTATGACCTTGGTAAGCAACACTGGGGGATGGATAGCCAGCCTTGTACACACACCACCTACATAGTGATTGATACTAACTGTAGGTCATTACGTCAGGAATATGATTATTGTTGTATTATCATACCTACCCAGGGCGAAATATATGAATTATATAATTTATGCTACCAAAATCATAAGGGGCAATTCTGAAAGTCTTTGCCTAACACACTAACAAAGTCATAGCCCAAATTGCACAATTACATTCTCCTTTTCAGGAGTAGGATATCTATGTGTGCAGAGCCATAGCTCTGTGTCTTTTTCTTTGAGGTCAACTGGGAGAATATCCTCTAACTAGAACGTAATCTCTGCAAAAGGTGTATGTTTCTATTTTTCTCCTATTTTGATTTAAATTGCTTTGTGTGGTTTTTTTTTTGTTCCAGTCTTGTAACATTGTCATTGTTATCTTTTTGCTATAATAAGTATTGTGCTCTTTTTTTTGTAAAATAAACTGTTGATTTATTAGCCTATTCATATATGCTCCAGCTCATAGTCTCTGGAGAAATGTGACTGCTTTGGCTGCTGTAATCCATAAGGATTGTTGAAATAAGTAACAGTGATAATTTCTGTAAAGTGTTATATAACTGCTGGAATAAGCCTACATTGGCTCCATAAGACAGCATGTAGTGGCAGATGAAATTTGGGTGAATATAGAGGTGGGGAGGCACTAGAATATTATATCTAGGCCCCCAGTTATAGTAAATTGTCAGGAACCAGGATTTTATGAGCTTGGGAATCTGAAAGACTTCCCTTGAAATTCATCATAGATTTTAGTTTTTTTTCTTGTTTTCAGTCTCTAGATCCAATTCTTCTTTGTTGGAGTATTTTTAGTTTAGGTTATTATTATTATTAATAATATTATTGGGCCGTATGCAGACTACCGGTCTGCATACGGTATTTAGCATTTTTTCTTACTGTGCATGCGTAGTACATTTTTTTTTACGTTATCTATGTATCTTTTCCTTACATAGATTGCGTAAATGTATTATAATATGTATTATATGCATAATAAAATGACACAAGTGTCAGGTGAATAAGTTTCTACTAATGTAATAGCTGTTCCAGCTATTAGACACTCACGCTTTTTTTAAATGGCACCCGATTTTCTCAGCTCCGCCGTGGTCATATCTAGAGGTATGTAATACCCCGGTCAGATTACCAGCTAAAAGCCGAAGTTTTCATGAAATAGCCGGGTTTCATGAAAACCCCGGCTTTTTCTGGCAATCTGAACGCGAACCCCGGCTCTCTCTAGCCGGGTCTCAGACCCGGCTAAAAAGAAGGGGTTTGCGGAGAAAGCCGGGTCCCGCGGCTCCACTGCACAGCGGTGAACAGGGAAATCCCGGGTCACCACTGTCAGTGTGAATGGGCAGTCCGGCGTGTCGCTGCAAATCCCCAGGGTTTGAAAACCCCGGGGATTTGCAGGGCTGGTAATCTGAATAGGGCTGGTATTAGTCTATTAACAAGAAATTCAGATTTTTTTTTTTTTTACTCATTTAAACAGACAAGAATTTTTTAAAACATAATTAAAATACATATTTATTTTACATATGATCATTAGTTAAAACAAACAAATAAAGGAAACAATACAGTTTTTTCAGCACACAGTTATTTGTCTTTCATTCCCACTGAATCGTCTCTAAAGAAATGAAACAAAAATATAACAGCCTTTTCCAAGGATAATAGTAGTACAATAAATATATATAAGTACTATAATACTCTTTTCTATTCCAGTTCTATTTGGGTTTCTCTTGCTTATCTTGGGCTTATCAATATTGGGCTTTAAATTGACTGGTGATGTTACAATTAAATCTAATGTTTCCCCTTTACCCATCAGCTTCTGTATTGCCTGAGCCCAAAATTCTCCAGCATCGAGTCACATACATAGTATAAACACTGAATCATAAATAGTTTAATATCTAGTGCAATATCCAAATTTCAACAAAAATGAGACAATCTTTTAAACAATTTTTAAGCAGTCATGTAAAATAACAAAACATGTGACGAGATTGTAGTTATAGTGATTAAGCCATTCATAATTGTATTTTCCAAGCTATTGCTAAACACAGTTATCATACATTACAGAAGTTCTCCTTAAATATTTAAATACAGTTAGTTTATGTACGATGCATTGATTTTAATGTGCTCAAGTAGCCCCCAAAAGATTCATAAATATACCATATTGTTGCTATTGGTTGAAACAAGTGTGGCTGTGTTATGGCTCAGTAATTTTATACCCACTTGATTATGAGTTCACTATTGTTATTGTTGTTATTGTTATTATTTATTGTTATTGAGGTCTTAGGTCGTTAATAAATATAACATTTCTAAAACGAAATCTGTTTCATCGCTGTAGCATTCCAGCTACAAGTTCAGTGCTAAAACGTAGAAAAACATATTTAATTATCTGACACAAGCAGCACATGTCAGATATTTACTTTCATAAATAAATTAGCACTAGACTGATTAAAGTTTGGATAAAGGTGATTGTTGAATGTTACCTCCATTCATATTGTAGGTCATATACTGTATTACTAAGAGAACAGTTAAATACAGTAAATACAGCTCCAGTCTCCTTGCTACTTTTTTTTTTATATAGAAATGAAAGATAATGATAATTTTAAAATTCCCCAGAATGGACAGTGTACTGGCCAGAGATGAATAAGTCCAATTTAGACCTTCCCTTCCCCCTCCCTAAGATTTTAACTAGTGAGCAGACCAGAAACTTCAGAACAGACCACATAGCTACCTGTTCACGCATATCCTGTGGAAAATGGTCTGCAGTGACCATGCTGCACATGGGCATGAGCCCCTACCCCCCCATCTCAACTCCTGCCAAGGCTCTTGGTCCAATTACCAGCATCTTGTTCACTTGATTCTGACTGTTCATTTCCCAAATACTATAACCTGGAGAAGTGACCACTAGGGGGACTGTAGAAAATGGGTGGGATCCAGGGAAGGGGCCCTTTTAGTGTTATTTCTTAATTGCAAGGGAAGGTTTTAGGAAAAAGTTGCATGGGAACTGGAATTCTACTTCAATAAACATCATGAATATTGCAAAACCTTTAACTGTAAATGAAACAAACTGTTATCTGTACTAGTGTTTTCTCTAATAAACAAAAAAAAGTAATTATGAGAACTTAAGCAAGTGAGAATTTGACATCTACTCACACACATGCAAGTATTCCAAATTCTAGGCTGAATACTTTGAGTGCCGTGCAGCTTCCAGTGAGCTGTAGTGTTTTCAGTATTCCTTTGTTCAAGTATCCTATCCTCCTCTCAGTGTATATACATTTCCCTGTGACATGATGTTAAATAGGCATGTAAAATAAACCCCTCTTCTCTGTGAGCCTCCTTAATGTTCCAACCCCTGATCGTTGTCAAAATGGAGAAAAGCTCTCATTCTTTTTTTCACGTTGTTTCCTACAAACCCGTTGTAAGGTCTAGTTGAACATGATTGATTCAGGGTCTTGATTAGCCATTTGAGCCATGTGCCTTAAAACATCCTTTTTCGTTATAATGCCCAGAAGCCTCCTGTAGGAAAGAACCAGGGAAAAAAATCATTAGAAAACAGTGCACTACATTTTATTTTACTGCACACGTGGCCCCAGTAAATCACACAAAATCTGTCTCTGTGCATCAATAAAACAGTGAGAAACGAGAAGGAAAGGACATGACGTGTTATTTCTTAATTTCCATTTGGTTTCTAGAAAAGTGAGCAGATGTGGTGTTGAAATGCCTGAACACATTAGAAGCTGTGCAGTCTGAGAAGCAACACTTTCACGTGCAAGTAACATTTTCTGTAAATGTCTGAGGAAAACAATATTGTTTTGTAATTAGCATGCATCTCAAAGGAAAGATATTTCACAAAGGAAAGCAAGAGTGCAGAGGCTGAAATATACCTTTATTTGTCTGTTTTATTTTAAATCAATTACAAATTGTCAAATATTATAAATAAAAACAGGTTACACTTTTGCATGTTTCCTATTTGCTAAAGGGTTTCAATAGAGCTCAAAATTTCTGCAAGTTAGGGAAAAATGTAAACTGTAAAAAAAATTTCAAAACAAAAATAAAAAAACACTTAGGGCCAGATTTACTAAGCTGCAGGTTTGGAAAAGTGGAGATGATTTTAGCTGACATTCTCTAGTATGTAATAGGAAAGTGAGATCTAGAATCTGATTGGTTGCTATGGGCAACATCTCCACTTTTCCAAACCCGCAGCTTAGTAAATCTCGTCCTTAGTCATAAGAAATGCATTATTCCCAAATGTAACTTAATTAAGCTGCTGCTTCTTAGGTGCCTATTTTAAGAATTTCAGGACTACGCAATAAACGTAGTACTTATGTACGGACTTCAACTACGTGTGGTCTTTAAATACAACAGATAATTTATTAAGGAAGAAGAGGTGTGTCATGGTAGCCTTGTGACATGTTTAAGAAGAAAAATACGCACAGGAAGTTAAGGAAGCCCTAGGGCTTAAGTGCCTTAGGTTCTTAAAAAACAGGGAAGTGGTATGGGAGGGTGTTTAAATTGAGGTGCAGATACATGCATATCCACTTCTTATCCTTCTTAATGGATTCACATGTGTGAATCAGGAGGAAGAGAAGTTAATTAGTGTGTAAACTTAGTGGGTATGGGGGTGTTAATTAAGCATGAAAGAGGGGCAGCATAGTGTTAGTTTAGCATAAAAAGTGTGGACTAAATTTATAAACTGGGTTTTTGGCACATCGCCACCTTTTTCTGTCAGTTTAGGGCCCAAAACGTTGCATTTGCTATTGGTCAGCTTAACAGTTCAATTTAAAATCACCGGCGATATATGGCAGTTTTTAAACCTTCAAACCACCAGCTTTTGTATGTAAAAGCCGGCAGTTTGGATTGTAAATGTGGCGATTTGGCTAGTTAAAATTTTCTTAAAGTTACTAAAACCTAAGTAAGTGCAAAAATATCCCATTCTATTGTAGCACTACAGGTCACAGCAGCGTGTAGTGGAACAGTAGAAGGGGGTATTTTTTACACTTTTATTGTCTTTTAGTAGGAATGTGTGCAAGTGTAATGGGGTGTCAGCTGTAAGTGTAGGTATTATTTTGGTTTTGGTAGTTTTTTTTGGACAACCTCCTCTTTTCTTTTTTGGATAGTGTTTTTCTGACTTTGTAAATCCAGCGGTTTGCATGTTTGCATGTCTCATCAGCGTCTGCTTCATATAAAGCTATGTCTTGTAAAGAACTTCATCAAAGCACTGGATCAAAGTGGACATGCCCAAGAGTCAGTGAGGCAAAGCTCAAAGGGGAAGATCCAGACCTATGGGCTAGTTACATTACAACGCGTAGCGTATTTATGCTAGCGTAATTACTATGCACTCCTCTAGCTACTCCCCTCTGTCGTACGTAGTTTGGCCGTGTTACACTGTGCAAACCCTAGCTTAACTTTTCAAAGCGTAAGTACTGACGTACATAATGGATTTACGTACATGACGGCCAAACCCAGCTCATACTGTCCAATTTAAATGCCCCCCCCGCCTCCAAAGCGTAATCACGTGTGTCGTATTGATGCCCCCGCCCCTTCGTTCGTATATACGCTGATGGTATGTACGTTAGGAGTTACGTGGTGTAAAATCTGCCCCGCACATGCGCAGTAAATACAAACGGTTGAAATTACGTCATTGACTAGTGTAAATACGCTAGCATACTTAGCTTAGGATCTGACCCAAAGAGAGGATCTTTGTAGGTCCTCAAATAAGAGAACCAATGCTTGATGGGTACATTGATGGCCTGCTTATGCATGGGAGGCTCTCAAGCCAGATCTTCTTAGGGAACCATAAAGCAGAGGCCTACAGAGAGATGGTGGACCATCTCTTAATGTCTTACATGAACTCGTGTCAAAAAATTACTGAGCATTTTAATGTATAGAAATGACGTTTAAACAACAAAGTAAAGGTGCAGCCCTTTGAATAGGTTTCAGTGGGTTGGGGTGGGGTGGAAACAGGCTGGAACTTTCCCTAGGGTACCCAGAGACCTAGTGCTAGTCCTGCTAATGCCGATGTCATTGCAGGGTCACAAGAGCAAAGTCTGCAAGGGCTCATTATTGTGGTAATTAGTAACAAATTGTACAGCTACATAGACCAAGATCATTTTGATTCTGGCTCCTAATTCAGATATTAAGAATATTCAGTATATATTTTTTAATTACTGTTCAGAGAAGGATCACATAAAAAAAATAGCTGAGAACATTTACGTTCCATGTAAATAACGTTGTTTAGAGTGTTCAGGTCTCCTGGATTCTATTATACTCTTCTGAAATATTATAAAAAGCTGTGGAAAGTAACCAGGTACAGGCAGTATGTGGCTGTTCTAAGTCATAGATGGTGTGTATTGCTTCACTTTGAATTTCATTTAATAAAATGCAAGCACAGAGCGATGCTGTTTTTTCTAACATGACATTTTGGTGATTATAGTTGATAGTGAAAGTAAACTCTTTACTTGTGGCTGAAGGAGGCAGTTCACAGTTTCAAATGTATCATTTGACAGCTATAAATCATAAGAGCTTAAAAACAACAACCAAAAAACATAAATTTGATAATAATCAAACACATAATGAAAACAACATGTAAAACCTCATTAGGGTTTTCTATCATTTGATTTGCCTTCACGATAACCTATGCTGAATACGTAATCTAGAGGTGGCATAGCATATGTTAGAGTGATTTTTTTTACTGCACATACACAGAAACCATTGTCACATAAATGCAGGCGATCCAGAACAGAACGCTACTGGCGCTGCGTTCTAAAGGCCATTTCATGGGATGACCGGGGAAGTGGCACGTAGTCAATGTACAGTAAAGGCAACAGGGCCGAAACTAGGGGTGTGCTATAGTGGCAGCCGCCCCCAGAGCAGCAAGATAAAGGGGGACACCAGTAAGTTAATATTTAATGGTAAATTGGTTTGGAATTCCGGGTAAGGGGCACCATTTTTCCTTTTTGCCCCTGAGCCATTTCTTGTCATGGCTCTGAAGGGCAAGCTCATGCAAGGGCAACCGAAAAGAACGGAAACAAAACCCAGTCAGTGGCAAAACATTAGCCACATGTCATGCCTAAGTGCAGGGGGAAATCATTTTGTATGTATAGAATAAATAGATTAGGACCAGATCCAGACCCCTGCATGCTTTATATACGCGCGGGGGTCTTAAAGTGCATGTAAGAGGGGTGTGAACTCCACTCTGTTGTGCAGACTTTATGGCAGATACGCTAAGGCAGCCTTAACACTGACGTGTGGATCAGCGGACCGTACGGCTTAGCTCTGGATCTGCCCCTAAGTCCCGTACGATAGGTGTTCCCTCCACTCCAGACACCCTACTTACACACTAATTATAACCACCATTACTAGCAACGTATATGCCCATCTAGCTGCATTCAGCTTGGCTGCTTTGTGCCTATACACTACGTGTCATACTTAGAGCGACGTAGTGTGCACCTTTGGATTGTGGTTGATGGTTTATTTGTACACATGATTGTCATACTTGCTTTTTGTGCTAACTGTAATTGTTCACATAAACATCATACTTGGCTTTATCTTTTAGTAGCTGTATTATATTTACTTACTATCATACGTGACTTTATGCATAGCTTGTGTTGCATTCATTTTTATTCGGTCTATTTGGCCCTGCACACTCTAGGGTTATTATAAACAATGAGAATGATCAAAATAAGATGAACATATATATACCAGGTGATGCATCCTAAACATAAGGACACTTACCCACTGCGAGTGACAAGACATTGCCTCAGTCCTAGCTTTCTAAAGATGTCCACCACAGTCTCCATGGGTGTATGGTCAGTGACAGTGAAGGGGCTCAGGTTTAATATGCGTCTCAGTTTCAGAGGATGAGGACTATTAGCTGGAACTTCTGGGGGGTCTTCTGTGAAATATATTATCGAGTTGCTCACCACTCCATCTTGTCTCTGTCTAGCATTCTCTGTAAGTGATGTACAAAATGGGAATTTTATATATATATATATATATATCAAATCTACACCGGGGCAAAACGATATTGATCTGCAGGTAGAGGCAAACAGAATTTGCAAGCAGTCAGAGTTGGTGAAATGTTTTCAAGCTCAACTGTCAACTCTAAATAAGGTAAAATGACAACTGTTCAGTTCACTTATGAGTGCAATAGGGTTACCTTATCTAATCCTATGGAGTTGCTTTTTTTAAGAAGGAAACTCTGCACAGACATTGCCTCCCCCTCCCCCCTCCCACTTCTAGCTAATCACTCCCCGAGGCGGCTTAAGGCCTCCTCTTTCTAACTAAACTACACTGTTTAAAGACTGCACAGAGGCAATCTACTGGCACATAGATTGTGTAAATGACCTACTACACATGCGTAGTTGGTCATTTACTAATTATACGCTTCTAAGAAGCAGAGGCTCCTTAGGTGTGAATACAGGCCAAGGAAAGTATTCTCTCTGCATGAAAATAATCTAATGACTTTTCATCCCTGATCATTTGATATTATTCTCATCTCAGGATTAACACCTTAATCTTCAAAAGTTTTGCATGTATTTTCCAACAATTTTCTGCCAGAAGACCTGTAAGTCAGAGTAAAGTATTGGCTAGTTAAAGGCTGCATATATATTCCCTCTGTCCTCCCTCTAACTTCTTTCTGCAGAGTATATATCAAGTTGAAAAACCAATGATACTGGATGTATGACAAGCCATTGATGGACAGAGATATGCAAAAGGATTCCAAGGGCCAGATTTACTAAACTGCGGAAAAGGAAAAGTGAAGATGTTGTCCTTAGCAACCAGATTCAGATCAGATTCCATCACTTTCCTATTACATGTCAGCTAGAATCTGAACTTTCACAATTTCTTGACTCACAGCTAAATTGTACAAAGGCTGGGAAAACTGCAAAGAATAAACTACCTGATGATAAAACCAAGTTACTGACAGGTCCGATTATCGATTGGAAGCATTTCTGGAATATTTTGTCAGTATATAACTGATTTCTAGGTGAACGTACACTGGATGACATATTGTATCTGTGTGAATCTGCACTACATATACAATAAGGCAGGGAAGGGCCCTGCTCTCCTGCATGCGGGGTTGTGGATTACCTATTCCGTACACGGAAATCTGCCCTAATTGTGAAACAGTTCCATAATTCTTAAATACATGGTTTGGTTAAAAGGTTTTCTGAAAAGAAAGAAAAAAAAAAAAGATAAATAAAAACACTTTCTGGCAGCGACCTTAAAAGTCTGACTGGGATGAAATACTTTCTCATGTATGTTTAGAAAAATGATGCTAAATTTGAAAAATGGTTTTAATGTTTGGTCTAAGTTCTTTCTTTTTCTTTCGTTGATTGGTTTCATCTTGTGGTATATGATTGTTCCATGAAACAGGATACCTTATGTAACCTTAAGAGACTATACAGAACATGTCTAAGGCAAAATAAGAATCCACACGCTGTGCCAGTCTGTACTGGAATGGTTTTATTTTCATTGTTCTTCACTTATGCTGATTGCTATAAAAAAAACCAGAACAAATTATATTCTAGATCAGTGCTCCTCAACCTTCTCACCCTCAGCACACCTAAGCCCTTCCCAGAATTCCATAGCACACAGAAAGAAAAAATTCATACATTCATAAGTGTCACCCCTAACATAATAGTAATAACTAGTCAAAGACCTGTTAAATTGATGGGAAAAGGTATTCCTATGCGGTCTTTTAGACCGCATATACGCAATCTACGTATCAAAATGATACGCAGATTACGTACAATAGCTACTACGCATGCGCAGTAGCTATTGTTCATTGAATTACGTCCGTCTATGGAAGACGGACGTAGTTCTGGATTCAGGCCAATGTGTAAGTGATAGTATGGACAGTGTGTGAGTGAAAGCAGGGGCAGTGTGAGTGATAGCAGGGGCACTGTCGACCGGATTCACACTTAAGATACCGGTCCCCAAACCTCATTTACCCATGTTTTTAGGTGCCTCATGGCATTACTTTCTAAACTATGTGCGGTATTTAAAGAAGCAGTGAAACTCCATTCCCAAAGATAACGCACATTGCGTAGTCAGTATGACTACTCATGCGCAGTAGTCATTTACCTAAAAATACACACCTAAGAAGCAGGAGTATGGGAACTGTGTGATGGTATGGGCAGCGAGATGGTATAGGCAGAGTGATGATATGAGCAGTGTAATATTATGGGCATTGAAATGGTATGGGCAGTGTGATTTTATGGGAAGTGTTGTGATGGTATGGACTGTGTAATAATATGGGCAGTGGCATAGTATGGACAGTGCGATGGTATGGGCTGTGAGATTGCTAGTATGGCAGTGTGAAAGTGATAAAAAGGATGGACAGTGTGAGATGGGCAGAGCGACTTACATTATATGCTACGTTACATTGCGTGACAATATATAAGTTAGATTGTGCAACTTAATATGTTGCATTGGAGGTATATTATTTGATAGTCATGCTTCATACATTCTCTGATATAACACCATAGTAATGGCAGGATACTTATCTATCTATCTATCTATCTATCTATATATATGCCATTCTGCTCCTCACCGTTATAAGCATGCACAGTTGCGTACACACGTTGGGACACTATTGTGAATGCCCAACGGTGAGGAGCAGAAAAAAACTTTAAAGTCATAGCAAAAAAATAATTTAAAAAAACACGCACACTCACTCACACACACACACACACACACACCCCTCTTCACCCTATTACTTACCTTTAGCGGCGGCAGGAATATCCCAGTATCGGGACCTGCTGTCTGCTGCTGCCCGCCTTCTCCTCCTGCCTGCACTGAAGTTCTTGCCACATTCAAGATGGTGGCCGGGGTCCTTCCGACCCCATCTTGATTGTAGCAGGAACTTCCTGAATGCGGAAGTAAGTTGCAGAATGTGGAGA
>WWET01000111.1:170213-180677 GCA_011038615.1 Limnodynastes dumerilii
ATACTGGGGGGGAGCTGGAAACATGATGGGGATACTGGGGGGGGACTGGAGACATGATGGGGACACTGGAGGGGGAGGAGAAATGAATGAGCAATATTTTTCCGGGTTTTAGACTAGTGGTGATTTTAAAACTCCTGATGGTGATGCAGCTGACTATACCCTGGATAACCAGTGTAATAATATTAACCCTATAGTGCTCCAGTGGTTTACTGAAATCCACCCTTTAAGAACAGGCTGTTAGTTATGGGTCACTGCTGTGGACGTGTCCCCAGGCTAAAATTTGCCAGCCAGCCCGCCCCTGCTCCTCAGTAGCTCCCATTGTGTGTCTGCAGCCGAGACAGTAGCCCCCTTTCATGTGTCTGAAGCCACCCTAGAATTCCCCAGTAGGTGTCTCCAGACTACCTATACTTTACTTACCTTTTCAGTGTTCCTCCTTCCTCCTGGTGCTGTCCTCAGCAGAGCTATGTGCTGTGTGTGTGATACTGATGTGACCTGAAATCGTGCCAGCGTCACACTGCAGGAGGTCCCGATTGACACTGATAATCTGTGAGTGCAGCATGTAAGTGTGAAGGGAGGTTGTGGAGCACTGTTCTAGATTACAAGTAGAGCACAAACAAACAGAGCCACCATTATATGTCCTTGAAGAGCCTGACCAGAAACTTACCAGTGATGTGTAGTGAACCTGTATTTTATCACCCACATTTACATTTTAAACTCATTTATTTATATTTGAATTCATGTTATATTTGATATAGAAATATAATGTAAAGTCCCCAAGAAAAGGCTACTTATTTTATTTCTAGGGTGCATAAAGTATAGGATTCAGTCAGGATTTTTTATAAAGCAGTTTAAAAGAATAATTTTAAATAACTGGAATTACCTGGCACTTTCATAACGTTTGTATTACAGAAACGTGATGTTATCTTCTGTCAATTTCTGTTTTTAGGGATTTATACTTTTGCCCTATACAACAAATTAATTATGTGATTATACTGCTATCACTGGCAGTAAAGCTTTGCATAAGGTAGACTATTAAATGAGTATTATAGGGGTATTTGTGTCACTGCTAGGATGGCACTATCATTTTAACATGTTTTATTAAAGAAAATAAAAATTTTAAATACAAAAAAACACGGTGCTCTGAATGGTAAGTATGTAATGTAAGCTCAACGCTTTCCTTAATCCTCAATTTAACCCTCCCTTCTGCGCAGCCTGACCCTAATACTCCCCTCCCCTGACCCTAGCTATGGCACTGTAACATTCTCTGATGTCCTCATACATGGTAAAGCATACTGGCCAGGCTTTTCTATATTTGTGTAACTAAAAGCCAAAAGCTGAGCTTTCACTTCCACAGCCCACTGTGTTTATTGTGGTGATTATAGAAAATATAAATCCTTTTTAATGTTGTAATTCGGCCCTAATGATAAACAGACCCCAAAATCCTATACAAGTTATCAGAGACATAAACAAATGCAAGTCTAATGCACAAAGGAGGTTAAACGCAAAGAACTTACTTATTGCTATGATGAGCTCTCTTCTTTGAGCAAAGCCAATCAGACGTTCAGAGTCTCTGGATACCACAACAGGGAAACCATTATAATCTGTGTCTTTGATTAGAGTCTCCACATCTTCCACTGTCATGTTATCCTGGGTTAGAACAGAGAGAGGAGGCTCACCACGACGTGGTCTCATGACATCTGTTGCCAGGGTTCTGTGGGTAAACTCGTCCTTTACATCCAGAAATGGGTATCCATTTAAATGGATGTGCGCTTCATAAATGCCTTCTTTTCCAAATGCATCAGCTACCCATTTACTGGTTACAGCAGCTGCCATTAGTGGCACAATGTACTCCAGACCACCCGTCAATTCGAACATGATAACAACCAATGAAACGGTCATCCTAGTAACGCCACCTATCAATCAAAGTAAAATTAGATTGTACAGTTCTGTCTTATTGTTCACTATGGTAAGCTCTATTACCAGATTTGCTAAATTGTTTCAGTCAAGGGCGTTATAAGAAGTGAGGAGGCCTATACACCCACCTTCCCCTTCCCTCGCGGCACCCCTATGTATATCTATACATATATTGTGGTGCAGAGTGTGTGCCATGGGGCCCCTTGTTCTGAGGGGCCCTTGTGCACTGCTCACCCTGCACCCATTATAGATATGCCTATGGTTTCAGTCTACCTTTACACCATTTGCAATATTCGAACCAGTCTTTTGGAGTTAAGTTCAAATTAGTTCAATGGGCAAAAGCCAGCATCAGGCTAGTTTCAGGATTTTTTAGCTTCATCACAGGGTTCAGCACTACTTCATCAGCAGGGTTCTATTTTTATAATAGATGAAAAATTGTTTTATTTAGAAGTTATTATATTATTGCACATTTGTCCATTAAATCTATTGTCTTAGAAAACTGCATTAATATGCTTTTACTTTTAACTTTTAACACACTTTATATTTTTGCATGGTTGGGCTATATAAATGATGCATTTTACTTCAGTCTAAATGTGCAATAACTTAATTACCTTTAACTTTATACTGTGGTAGGAACAAGATACAAGTGACCCTTAATGTCAACTGCAGAGAAACAGAAAAGCTGGAACACTGTATTTAAACAGTAATGATGTAGAAATAATAGTAATAATAATCCACAGATAATATTTTATATTTAATGACATGAAGAAGAGCAACTGCCATAGATGAAAAACACATTTTCAGTGCTGTATATGTCTTTTAAAACCTGTGTCTTTATAATGATTGCTTGGAGTGATTATTTTCAACTCTACAAAGTACATTACCTAGGCAGGCTGCAGCTCCAACCATTGCATAGAGCCCTGGGGTCACGCAATCTGCTCCTGGCCTACACCAACTGCTAAAGATGATCCAGTCATGGTGATGATAAGCCAATTGCTCCACTCCAACTCCAACTATGCGACCAGCTATAGCTCCCACTGCTATGCTGGGAATAAATAAACCAGATGGGATCTATAAAACACAAGAAATAAAATCAAGTTATTTAAGAAAAACTTTTTTCCATAAAAAAATATAATTATTAAAAAAAAGATTAAACATATATAATAAAATCTAGACTATACAAAAAATGTTTTATTGTTGTGCAGTAATATTTTATTTCTGTGTTACAAAAAGTTTGATTGATGGACTAGGGAACCTTATCTGTGTGGAGCTTGTATGTTCTCCCTGTGTCTGCGTGGGTTTCCTCCAGATGCTTCGGTTTCCTCACACATGCAAAAAACATGCTGGTAGGTTAATTGGCTGAAGACTGAAAATTAACATTAGTCTCTCTCTGTGTGTGTGTGTGTGTGTGTGTGTATGTGTTTGTTAGTACCCTCTTACAAGTACAAGTCTCTTGGTACCCTCTATTATTAAAACATGGTATAAATATTCATGATAGCAGGTAATATACCTGCAAGTAATCCACAGGCAAACATAAAAGAGAAGACCTACAAGAGGGGAAAGCAGACTAAATAATGAATAAAAATTACGAAGTTAGTAGATGTGGAAATATTGATTTTATACACTGATAAAGAGGAGGTCATACAATTTCAAACTAACTCTATATAATAATTATTTGCAACTGCAAAATTATTTAATAATTATGAGCTGGTGCCTAACTTCTGTTGTTTTAAATTAGATTGCACCTGTGTTTCTTTATTGCACATGCGTCCCCATCCGTGCTAACCAATTAGAACTCCTTACAACACATCCTGACTTAAGCGGAATGACACATAGGGTAATTGGCTCAGTACCTATTCAAGCCGCTGCTTGCTGCAATGTAGCCATGGCACAGAGACAATGCCTGGCAAACGGGAATGATAAGAGTGGTGGACCAGGAGCTGGGTCTGTGTCAGAGATACAGGGGTAGAGAGGATGGATGAAGAGATACAGGGGTAGAGAGGATGGTTGGAGAGATACAGGGGTAGAGAGGATGGTTGGAGAGATACAGGGGTAGAGAGGATGGTTGGAGAGATACAGGGGTAGAGAGGATGGTTGGAGAGATACAGGGGTAGAGAGGATGGTTGGAGAGATACAGGGGTAGAGAGGATGGTTGGAGAGATACAGGGGTAGAGAGGATGGTTGGAGAGATACAGGGGTAGAGAGGATGGTTGGAGAGATACAGGGGTAGAGAGGATGGTTGGAGAGATACAGGGGTAGAGAGGATGGTTGGAGAGATACAGGGGTAGAGAGGATGGTTGGAGAGATACAGGGGTAGAGAGGATGGTTGGAGAGATACAGGGGTAGAGAGGATGGTTGGAGAGATACAGGGGTAGAGAGGATGGTTGGAGAGATACAGGGGTAGAGAGGATGGTTGGAGAGATACAGGGGTAGAGAGGATGGTTGGAGAGATACAGGGGTAGAGAGGATGGTTGGAGAGATACAGGGGTAGAGAGGATGGTTGGAGAGATACAGGGGTAGAGAGGATGGTTGGAGAGATACAGGGGTAGAGAGGATGGTTGGAGAGATACAGGGGTAGAGAGGATGGTTGGAGAGATACAGGGGTAGAGAGGATGGTTGGAGAGATACAGGGGTAGAGAGGATGGTTGGAGAGATACAGGGGTAGAGAGGATGGTTGGAGAGATACAGGGGTAGAGAGGATGGTTGGAGAGATACAGGGGTAGAGAGGATGGTTGGAGAGATACAGGGGTAGAGAGGATGGTTGGAGAGATACAGGGGTAGAGAGGATGGTTGGAGAGATACAGGGGTAGAGAGGATGGTTGGAGAGATACAGGGGTAGAGAGGATGGTTGGAGAGATACAGGGGTAGAGAGGATGGTTGGAGAGATACAGGGGTAGAGAGGATGGTTGGAGAGATACAGGGGTAGAGAGGATGGTTGGAGAGATACAGGGGTAGAGAGGATGGTTGGAGAGATACAGGGGTAGAGAGGATGGTTGGAGAGATACAGGGGTAGAGAGGATGGTTGGAGAGATACAGGGGTAGAGAGGATGGTTGGAGAGATACAGGGGTAGAGAGGATGGTTGGAGAGATACAGGGGTAGAGAGGATGGTTGGAGAGATACAGGGGTAGAGAGGATGGTTGGAGAGATACAGGGGTAGAGAGGATGGTTGGAGAGATACAGGGGTAGAGAGGATGGTTGGAGAGATACAGGGGTAGAGAGGATGGTTGGAGAGATACAGGGGTAGAGAGGATGGTTGGAGAGATACAGGGGTAGAGAGGATGGTTGGAGAGATACAGGGGTAGAGAGGATGGTTGGAGAGATACAGGGGTAGAGAGGATGGTTGGAGAGATACAGGGGTAGAGAGGATGGTTGGAGAGATACAGGGGTAGAGAGGATGGTTGGAGAGATACAGGGGTAGAGAGGATGGTTGGAGAGATACAGGGGTAGAGAGGATGGTTGGAGAGATACAGGGGTAGAGAGGATGGTTGGAGAGATACAGGGGTAGAGAGGATGGTTGGAGAGATACAGGGGTAGAGAGGATGGTTGGAGAGATACAGGGGTAGAGAGGATGGTTGGAGAGATACAGGGGTAGAGAGGATGGTTGGAGAGATACAGGGGTAGAGAGGATGGTTGGAGAGATACAGGGGTAGAGAGGATGGTTGGAGAGATACAGGGGTAGAGAGGATGGTTGGAGAGATACAGGGGTAGAGAGGATGGTTGGAGAGATACAGGGGTAGAGAGGATGGTTGGAGAGATACAGGGGTAGAGAGGATGGTTGGAGAGATACAGGGGTAGAGAGGATGGTTGGAGAGATACAGGGGTAGAGAGGATGGTTGGAGAGATACAGGGGTAGAGAGGATGGTTGGAGAGATACAGGGGTAGAGATCTGTTAATTAATTAATTATTGTATTGTATATGCAACTGTTGTTTTACTATTGCTTATGTACGGCGCTGCGGATACCGTGTGGCGCCTTATAAATAAACGTTAATAATAATAATAATATCGGCGTCTACTCTCCCTGACACTCCCCCTGTGCGGCTGTATTTTCCCTTGCTTACGCCGACTGAAGGCTACTCTAACTTCAGCCGGCATAAGCAATGGAAAATATGCTCGCACAGGAGCGTTGTAACGCTAAGCCCTTCCTCCCTCCCTCATTAAACTAACTCCCCCCGCCCACCTTCACTAACCTTAACGTAGTAATGCTGGGGGACACCCCCTCCAGCGTCACTACGCTGTTCAGCCGATCTTACGCTTACGCCCGCCGTAGCTAGTACGGTGGGCGTAGTTCTGGATCAGGCCCTTAGTTTCTTCGTAGTAATACAAATGAAATTGTTTTTTTTCCAGTCATATTTGAACTACACACCTACTGTAGCATCACTTGTGCCCCCCCCCCCATAATAGGAGTTGAAATGTTTTTAAAAAAAAAGTATTGTCCCTTGTAAAACTTACCTTCATACCAAATGTAAATATAGTAATGATGATTTTAAAAACTAGAGCTAATGCCAATTGCCACATTGCAGTATACACTCCATAGCCAGCTGGTCGATCAGGAATGTCATCTACTGGCCGTGTCATGTTGCTGTCATTTATGTAATCACAGAGTTGAGAAGACTCCAGAGCTCCACAGTCATTGAAAAGCTCAGAGATAAGCTCGCTTGTGCTTCTTCGCGTGTACGGGTTTGGATAAGCAAGAATGGCCGTTATTGCTGTTATGGCAATGACTTCCAGGACTGGGTACTTGCCAAGGATGGTGGTCTTACGTCTGCGGCACCAAGCAATGTTGCAGCGGATGAACAGGGTCCCCCAAAGTCCTCCAAAGACACCAAGGAGGATGAATGGAAAGAGCTCTGCCATATACCAAGGAGTATGATATTCCACATAAAATAGTACCAGGCGACTGTTTCCAAATGGGTTAATTGATCTCAGTGTAAAGGCAGCAACGAGGGCAGCAAAAAAGGAACGCCAAAGGGTTTTCAGAGGGAAATAGTAACTGACCTATAAGAAGAAATGCACAGCCTATTAGAAGACAGGCTTCTTGACATTGACATATATATAATTACTGAAGTGATGAAGTAGCTAGATTGTCAAAATTTGATTTAATAAATAAAAAACACAAGGGGCCTCAATTACAAAGGTTGATTTTGCTAAATTCGACCAAAATCCCGGGACTTTGGCGGTGATTATGCCATCGCCGCATTCACTAAAGGCAAAGTCCCAAGACTTTAGCCTTTAGCAAAATCGACGCGCCGTTTATCGCCCAAAAAGCGCCGCCCCAATTTTTTCAATGGCATATATAGCAGTTGTCGGATTTACTAAGCGTCGCTTAGCAAAAACTCGGGCGACTTGCTATAACACTATCGCCATTTTAAAGCGCCTTCTGTGTGTGTTTCATTAAAAGCGACACACACTTTAGCTGATAAACACATGTCAAAATCTTTGACATGTGTTTTTCATATTAAAAATGCATAGCGCAGCATGCTTGTAACCCTTAGCATGCAGGTGCTGATAGTACTAGAAGGCACAACGGGGCCATGTGTTTCTGGCCATGCTGTGCCTTCTAGTACTATAAGCGTCAGCATGGCAAGTTTTAATGTCATGCTGACGTTTACATAATGTGCCCCTTTCCTGTAAATGTTTTCACATAAAATAGATGCCCCTGTTAATAATAATCTACCAGCATATGCCCTATAAGTACTTGTATACCTGTAGGTGCCCCTATTAGTAGTAAAACACCAGTATTAGCCCCTGTTACAATGTAGCCATCTGTAGTAGCCCCCGTTACAATAAATAGATCAGACATAGCCACTGTTACAATAATTACATCAGTATTAGCCCCATTACAATAAATCAATCAGTAGTTGCCCCCTGTCGTAATAAGACATCAGTAGTTGCCCCCTGTACTAATAATACATTAGTAGTTGCCACCGTTAGTAATAATACATTAGTAGTTGGCTCCTTCAATATTTAAATGTTTTCTTATTACTTTAAAATAAATCAAATACTCACCGTTCTGATGTCCAGTGTTGTTGGTGCAGGAGCCAACTACTAATGTATTATTACTAACAATCAGGGGCGGAACTACCATTGGTGCAACAGGTGCAATGGCACTAGGGCCCATGCTGATACAAGGGCCCACAGCTGTCATCACCACATCACCATAGCTCCCCACTGGCTTACCTGAGATATCATCAGGGCCAAAGAATGTTTTTTGCACCTAGGCCCACAACTCACTAGTTCCGCCTCTGCTAAGGGTGGCAACTACTAATGTATTATTACTACAGGGGGCAATGACTGATGTATTTATTGTAACGGGGCTAATACTGATGTCATTATTGTAACGGTGGCTACTTCTGATGTATTTATTTGTAACGGGCTAATACTGATGTAATTATTGTAACAGTGGCTACGTCTGATGAAGTTATTGTAACTGGGGCTACTACAGATGGCTACGTTGCAACAGGCTAATACTGGTGTTTTACTACTAATGGGGGCATGTACAGGTATACAAGTATTTATGGGGCATATGCTGGTAGATTATTATTAACGGGGGCATCTATTTTATGTGTAAACATAACGGACACCATGGGCCTGATCCAGCGCTACTAAAAAGACGATCTGCGCATGCGCCGGGCAGATGTTGCCGGGCATCCGTAGCAGCAGTGTAGTAACGCTGGAGGGGGCGTTCCCCAGCGTTACTATGCTGCAGTTAGAGTAGTAAGGTGGGGGGGGGGGAGGTAGGGTAATGAGGCTGGGAGTGCAGCGTTTGCGTTGCAACACCACCGTCCCAGCGTATTTACACTCGCTTACGCCAGCTGAAGTTAGGGTAGCCTTCAGCCAGAGTAAGCGAGTGTTAATACGCTTGGACAAGGGGGAGTGTCGGGGGAGTGCTGCGATGTTACACTGAGCAGTAGAATGCTCAGTGTTACATCGTGGCTCTGGATCAGGCCCCATGTGTTTTTTTTTACAGGAAAGGGTCACATTATGTAAGCATCAGCATGACATTAACCCTTGCCATGCTGACGCTTATAGTACTAGAAGGCACAGCATGGCCTGTAACACATTGCCATGTCGTGCCTTTTAGTACTATCAGCGCCTGCATGCTAAGGGTTACAAGCCTTCTGCGGTTCACATTAGTAAACAGATAAAGGTTGTTTGCTTCTATACATAAAAGCGCAGCAATTTATCCTTTGAAAAATTGCTGCCTATCGATGGCGATTATAAATCACAGGCCATAAGAGCCGCTTAGTAAATGCAGTTAATTTTTTTTAAAAAAATTGCTACATAATCACGACGATGGCTGGTGATTCATAACCGCTGCCAAAAAGAGACTTTTGTAAATGAGGCCCAAAGCTGTAATAAGTGCAAGTGTACAGACATTTTAAAAAAAAATAGCCTTCTTCTCTTTATTCTGGTGAAATCAAGGGATTTTAAGAAGACCTAAACAAATACACAAATAATCTTAAATACTACATATATATACATATATAAATACACATGGATACAAATAAGAAAAATATTGTCTATTATAAGTTCAAGGCACAATCGCAATAAACGTGTGAATTTATAATAGTGCTTCCATTGTCATTATATTGTACTATACATAGAGATCACAGTTTTGTAATGAAAACACATTGCACACGTGACTTAATGTTTGATTAGGAGATAAAACACATAATTGGTTAAAATAAGATTCAACCAATAACCTGTAAGATCCTATGAATTTAGGGGTTATAGGAATTTCACTTATGGGAAAATAAACATTTTCAGATGCTAATAAGATTTTTCCCCTAGGAAAGAGAGGAAAACCCCGGCATTTCTTAATTCTGGATCCAGTCCATTGAGGTACAGTTATAACTCAATGAAACATAATTAAACTAAAAGGAAATCCATAGAAAAATAGAAAGAAAAGATCATTTGTTACCAAAGGGCCATATTCAGACTTAGTAACGTCCCTAAAAATATGCAGGCTGTGTACGTACGCTTGCATCTTTTTGATATTTGCACATGTGCGTGGAAGATGTTACGCATAAGAACTCATTACGCATGGAGATGATCTCCGTACCTACTGACATCCATAAGAAGGGGTGTGCCAGCACCCTGTAAGAACGAGGATACCCAAAGTGTGTGTGGGGAGCACTTAGTATGGGCTGGGCTAGGCTCTTCTGTTCTTACTTTCACAAACTCTGCACAAACACACGCACAGAAAGTTAAGGAAGCCCTATGGTGGCAGAAGTCAGAGAAAAATCTGCAATGATGGAAGGGCACTTGCCACATAAGTGCGTAGTTTAGCAAATCCGCGCGTACTTATTTCCTACTTAATCAGGGCCAAAGTGAGAATGTGGAAGAGCTGGGAAATCATAAAAATTCAATGGTACCAAAGGCCCCATAAGGTAGATAATAGGATGTAACATATATATACAAATATAGCCAAGGAGACCTACACTTCCATCCAATGTTTATGTGCAGTGGGACATACTCATTGATTCTGTAAATGGTGGAAGTGGCTTGAAATTTCTTTCCTGTCTATGTCCATGTAGTTCACCTAAAA
>WWET01000111.1:180685-196534 GCA_011038615.1 Limnodynastes dumerilii
AGCAGGAATCCGGAAAACCTCACACTGCTCCGAAACAGGTAATGGCCATGTAAGTAGTGTGAGGGCGGCCCTCTCTCTTCCTGCCATTAGTAAATAGGAGGCTTAATGTAAGGTATCGAATGGTTAAACCTTTTTAAAACACTAACGTAGATACTTATGTTAATTTATATGTGTCAATATGATACAGCAAATCTCCATCATACTTTCAGGCTTTTGTGTTTGCATAGACTCTGTATATTTAGCCATTAACTATCTACTTGAACAGTGTGTGCAGTAGCATCATTCAGATACTCACCTGGGAAAACATGGGTTTTCATGGACAAATAAAAGGAATGCTATTATTCAGTGTGAAATTATTATTGAGAACGTCTGTCATGTTATATTATCAGTCACAAGTGAAAGCACAAATTCCAAAGAAGTAACATATTCTGAAACGCCTGTACCTCTTCCAGGCTGAAAAGCACACCGCCAATCGGAGCACCAAAGGCAACAGAGACCCCTACAGCAGCTGCAGCTGAAAGCACCTGTAAAACAAATACTGTAGTGTTAGGAGGAATTTGTTCAAAAGAAAATAAGTCCAACACCTGTTTTTAAACTGTAACTTACTTCCCTCCTCTTCCCTTCATTCTTGCTATACTTGGAGAACAGGCTGCTGAATAAGTTGCCACAGCAACAGGCAACATGCACTGAGGGTCCTTCCTTGCCAAGACTCAGTCCCGAAGACACTACAAGCACCAATGTCACCGTCTTTATTAAGAGTGTCCACTTTCCTAGGTAACCCCTTATTATGAAACCACTGAGGATGGTTTTTATCTGGAAGAACAGAGACAAAAAAGACTTGCATAATATTAAATAAACGTGTATATATTGTAGATTTAAATATAGTAACAGATATTGTAAATATTAACCTAGTTATGTTCTATCAAAAAAACTTTGCTTTCTTTTTTTTTTATAATACATCAACTTTGCCAAACTATATTTGATAAACAACTCTGAATGAGTAATGCAGGAAAACACTAATACTCTTACTTTACTCAATAGAATCTTACCCCTTTCACATCACCACCAAATACCCGGGTCTCGTCTCGTCAGGTTGTGATGTGAAAAGTCCCATTTTTATTGACTCATGTCTATTGACCCGGTATTCAGAGCCGGGGAAAAAGAAGGGTTTTCCCAGTTCTCAAATGGGAATGGTGTCAGTGTGAAAGGTCCCTTGTTATTTTTCAATACAAAGACACCTGATTGGAGAGACTTGTTTACTATTGCTATGGCAATAGTAAACAAATCTCTTACCCAGGAGTCGCAAGCAGGAAAAGGAGAAAGCAGCGGGTTTAGGGGTACTTATATGTCTCCTTTCTGGGCCACCTGCAGTTCCGCTATTCTCTGATGTGAATTTAGTATTTGTGTTCAGACCAGAAAGGAGATAGGCAACTACTAAATTCATAGCGGTGAATATCGGAACAGCAGGCGGGCCAGAAAGGAGACAGACAACTACTAGCAAATGCTGTTTACTCCTGTTGTAGTTACCTGTCTCCTTTCTGGTTCTCCCAGGTTATAGATGGACTTATAACGCAACTTTGTTTTTGATATGGCAATTCGCCCAGCAAAAACCCAGGTTGAAAATCCTGTGTTTTTCGAGGGTGGTGATGTGAAAGCGGTATAAGATTCTATATTCAAAAGTGGTCATAGCAATAGAATCAGGTTAATGGATGGTTATTGCAAGGTTAATGCATGGTTAATGCAAGGTTTTTGCATGAGTGTGTTTAATGAATACATAAGGAATGATTCAGAGCTGCACTTACAGCTCTATTTAGGTGCAAGTGTAGACCTGAGGAATACCATGTTGAACTGCAAGGGACGACAAATTTACATTGTAAAACCAGAATTAGAATTTAGAGGTGAAGTTTCTGTGCTCAACTCTGTTTTATAGATGAAACACAAGGTTATGCAGTATTTGAGTTCTATGTGCAAAAGTAAAGTGTTTTCCCTGCATTGCAAAAGTTTTAAAATGAATTAGCCCCCCCTTACTTTGCATAATGTTTATCCGAGCTGTAGACTTGCACCTGTTTTGCCCTTAGTCCCAAACTCTGAATCAGCCCCACCAGAACTATGCAATTAGTCCCATATTTAACAGGGTTGGCTTAATTTTTGTGCTTTAACAATTCCATGTGCTGGCCCTGTTCATATACAAATGCTTCAAGAATGAACTTCATGCAATAGTACCTAAAATGGTTGTTTATAGTTAGACCCTTGTTTGAATGGCTCCATTTTATCTTTACACCACTGTTTTACACCATGATATACACATGACTTGTACGTGCTTATAGTGCTACCTCAACTCTCACGCAAGACATTTATGTAGTAAATTCATATAAGATCCAATTTCCTTCACCCCACCTAACAATACAGACATTTAATGTATGAACAGTGGAAAGCCCTGGGAATGACAGCTAGACCTGAATGATGGCACAAGACACAACATGCGACTTATGGGACTGTGTAGAAATGTAACTCCCACATCAAGCTGCAGTATTCCTATGTGTACCTAGTCAGACCCCAATAGCAAGCTCCTCCTTGCTCATATGGGTTGGATATCGTCAGCACTGGTCCTAGAGCCATGCAGCCTATTGATTGATCAGCCACTGGATGTAACACGCATGTTTTTATAAGTTAAATTATATTTAAACGGACAAATCATGCGAGACGTCACGCAGACAGAATGAGGAGATTATGGGAAAATGATCAAACTTTCACAATCATTACAATCTTACCTCAGGAATCCCAGAGCCACAAGCATATGGAGCAAATACTCTAACCAAGGAAACGGCCAGGAAGGCAAACGTCAGTGCCCACATAATATAAAGAAAATAATTTAAAATGTATGCGCTGGCGCCCTGAAACACAGTGAAAAATGTCAAAGCATTAACAATTATGTCTAGAGAAAAATGAGCAATTAGTTATAGCAGTGAGACACAGTAGTAAAACAAAAAAATCCCATGATCCAATTAGTTATTTATATAAATACACATACAGTCCATGGTCCCTGATGCAAGATGTGAGCAAGCCCTGCGTAACTAACTAAGCCCCTCAAAGTGCACTCAACACAGCTGCTTGTCCCATACTATAGGTTATAGTCACTAACACAGGATAGTAGCCTAGCCATGAAAGCTTGAGCAAAGGATATGTCCAATGAAATCTCAGCATGCACCAGATTTCAAAGCTTTGTGATAGACTATTAAAACCCTTTAGTTATTCCTTCTTCAATCAGACTCTGAATAATATGACACTTTAGACTGAACAGTATGATTCGGAATTCTAAATGAATTCTAACTGAACAAAGCCTTTGAGATTGAAGACAATGTTTTGTCTTATAGACGGACATGTTGGCAACCTTAATAAAATGAACAGACTACTGAAAAAACACTGGGAAAAGCGCCTTACCGCTTACTTTCAGGACTGCATATGAACACATCAAAAGAATGTCAACCACCATACTACAATGTGCTCCACTTGTAATGCACAGTGTTTAAATCAGTTTTTACATGTGTATGACACAGATAGTAGGGGGGTTACTAACAATTATAATACACTTTGCTTTCTACCATACATTCATAATTTAAAAGCTTAATTAAATAATATTAATATTATTTATCTATAGCGTACAAGAGACAGAAAGCTAAAATGCAATAAACACAACATAAAAACCACCATTATATATTTTTTCAATGGTATTCATACAAAGGGCACTCCTGTACATTGTAATATGTTCAGACCACTTGAGATGGCATCCCAGCCCCTCTATTGCAACCAGGATCAAATTCATGTAAAGTAAGAAAAATGTGAATTTGGTCCTGGTTGCAGACGTTTTTCGATTCTGCAGATGTGCAGGCATCCATGTTACCCCATAGGAACACATACTCCCCATTCAGATTTACAGATGAACACCTTACAATATAGGGACTGGGATGCCAACTGAAGTGGGCAAACATATTACAATGTACAGCCGTTCCCCTCTGATGGCAGCCCTGGTTAATTTTGTGACGTTGTAGACGCGCGAATATCAGAACCCTACAAATGTGAATCTCTGCCTCTGTTGGTCAGGGAACCACTCATAAATATAAATATTTATGATTAATAAATATTGCAAGTCAGTTATGTTTGTCATAGAATGTTGTGACATGTCTACAAGCTAGTCGCTGCAAATACTCCACAGAACAAAGGGGATGTAAAATAAAGAGCTTATATGGCAGAAGAAGATGTGTCGGATATCAAGAACTCCAAGCGTCAGCTTGCCCTGTCATCCTGCAAATGTCCCCCTTACTCTTTAATAAAAAAATGTACATTAAATAAAGTAAAAGTAATAAAAAAAAAAAAACAAAGCAAAAAAAAACAAATTAAAAAAACAAACTTACCCGCTTTGATGGGATCCCTTCATAAAAAAGTAAGATGTCATCTCATCTTGGGGGTTTTTTTTTTTGCACGGAATTAAAAGCTTTCAAAATGGGATCACATCAAAGCAGGTAAGTATTTTTTTTTATTACTATTACTGTATTTAATGTATATATTTTTTATGTTAAGGGCCAAACCCTATTTTTTATTAAAGAGTTAAGGAGGACATTTACATGGTGTTGGTGGGCACAGAATGACTGGCATCCATGGGTATGCTGGTGCTTGTAGCACTAGAAGCATCAGCATGCCCTGTAGTGATGATGTGAGTTCTTTATTTTTGTATATATAGCGGCTGGGGGAAGACTTTAAACTTTTAAAATATTTATAAAGTTCACAATTTTTTTTAAATAAAAGCCTAAACCTTGCACGGCTCCAACTGCGGGTTTTTAAAAGGAATGCCATGTTTTCAGGATTGTGTGTTCATGCTGAAGCATGCAACTCTGTGTGGGCGGTATAGCGGATCCGCTCTGAATCAGCCCCATAATGTATAGACACACAGTATCTCATAGACAATTAAGAGAAAATGTGTTCCACACCTGGACAAGTTGCCTTGCAAGAGTCAAATGCTCCTCCCCCCACCAAGCTGGAAAATGTGTCTGTTTTTGCATATAGTAAACACTGGACAGCTTTTTCTATGCTTGCTAAATCAGTATTATTTGCATTTACTATAATGTCCTTTATATCATTTCAGTTAATTTGTATTTTTTATCCCGTAGCATCCAGGAACTTCTGCAGTTGTGTCTTGCATAGCAATGGGAAAAAGGATGGTAAAGTAGACAGGTACACAAATGTAAGGTAATGAGCCAGATTCACTGATACGATTTTGCTACTTTTTCGATGCATTAGGATCGGAGTAAATGCGCATGCGTAGTAACTTTTTTACGCAAGTTACATATGATTTAGGCACGGAAGTCCATTAGGCACGGATTTCAAAATCGTACTTAGTGACATACGTATGGAGGGGTGTGGTTTTCTTCTGTACGTGCTAAGTTACGTGAAAGTGGGTGGAGGCAATTAAATGGCCTTTTGAGGGCGCGGTTAGTAATGTACGCACGTACCTTAACAACTTAGGCACGTAAATACGCCCGAAGAGTTGAGGGGGTCCTATGGAGGCATAAGTCACCAAAAATCCGTCCGTGCGAGGGGAGTGTCATGTGTGTTATCTTGCAACGTAGGTGCGTATAATTGCGAATCCGTGTGGACTTATTTCACACGTATCTGTGAATCTGGTCCAATATCAATAATAATTATATTAATGATGATAATAAATAATTATAAACCCCTAACTATGTTACCTCTGCCTGGTCAATCATTAGTTCAGACCATTTCTGCCACTGAGGACACTTATCTCGATCTTCAAAGGTGGTTTCATTTGATTTCCAGCAACACTGTTCATGACTGTACCAAAAACCAATACGACATATTCCCTCTTTCAGGTCAGTCATCCAGTCCACTGCTAGGTCTATAACACCTGCTAAAGTACCTAAACACAGGGAGAGTGTGGTTATTTTCTGTCTATCATTCAAGAAAGAACAGCCCCTCATCAAAATATATATGGAAATGTGAATTACACGTTTTATTTCCTTAAACACTTTATATTAATTTTGTGGAGCCTGGATTAGCATTGGTTTCAAAAGCCTGTAAATACATATATATTTACATAGCATTCTTAACATGTCTTCTTTCACCTGACTAAGTCCCAAAGGTATCAGCAAATTTGATCATGGTTTACCATTACTCATTCGATAATAAAAACAGACAAAAGACGATGAATATATATTAAAAGAAAACATAAAATGTCTCACTATATCACTTATTGTTATTTAAAGTCCATGGGCCTGATCCAGACCTACGCCCGCCGTCGCTAGGACGGCGGGCGTAAGCGTAAGATCGGCTTAATAGCCGATCTGCGCATGCGCTGGGCAGATGTTGCCCGGTGACGCTACGGCAACGCCCGATCGAGTGTCGGTCAAAATGAACACCGATACGCTGTGCTTTAGTAAGCACAGCGCATCGGCGTAGGTCTGGATCAGGCCCCATGAGAATAATAATTCATCAAATATATTTCCTTACACTCATTTTTCTGTGGATATCAAAAAGATAGATATTAATTAATATTGTTGTCTAGGAAGAGGTTTTTCATTGTTATAATATCATTTTTTGTTAGTAGCAAGTACAGAATTCTTAGCAAATATTTGATGCATATTTTCAGTAAGAGAGAACAAAGAATAAATGAAAGAAAGCACAGAATATGTTAGACTGGATTCACACTTGCGATTTTGCTATTTTTCCTGTGCGTATTTTTAGGTTCGGATAAACTGCACATGTGTAGTAACTTTTTTTACGCAAGCTACGCAGGATTTAGGCATGGAAATCCATTAGGCACGGACTTTACATCCGAGCTTAGTGAGATGTGTCTGAAGGGGCATGCCAGACCTCCGTACGTAGGAAGTTAAAGGAAAGTGGGTGGGGGGGGGGCGCATTTAAATGGCCTAATATGGGTGCGGTTAAGAAAGTACGCACATACCTAAGCAACTTCAGCACAAATATACGCACGGAGAGTTAAGGCTGCTCTATGGTGGCGAAAGTCTGCAAAAATCCATAAGTGTGAGGGAGTGTCATGGGAGTTGCCTTGAAACTTAGGCGCATATATTAACGAATCAGTGCATTCGTTTTTCACATGTAAGTGTGAATCCGGTCTGATATCACTATATGGGTCACTATAACATTTCTTACAAGGTGAGAAATAGTTTTAGGATCTTCCAATTAACCGAGGAATGATTGAAGAAATATTGTGATGCAGTCTTGCCTTTTCAGACTTTGAGACTTAACTTCAACTTTGACCATAATTCAGCCACAGGAGAACATAGAAGGCAAATGAGATTCTTAAATTTGCAGTGGCCAAATAATTCCAAAGAACTAAAGCTAATGGTTCCCTCATGGGTTTAGTTAATAGTCTCTGATTTTGCATAATTGATAGTTATCTGTCAGTAAAATTGTAAATAGCTAAATCTTCTTCTCTGCTTTATAAATCTGCAAATAATATCTTACACATAATTACATTTTCGTGTAATCACATGTCAGTAGGTGTCACTTTGGCTAAACAAGTTTAAAAAGTGAAAAAAAAACAAGGGAATGAAGTATGTAAAAGATTATGTAAAAAGAAACTAAAGGAAAACTAAAGTTCAAAGTCACAAAATTCTCAATTTTCAGAGAAGTCTCCAAAGGAATATGATAAATCAAAGTGTTGGCTTTCTCCAAGATACCAGGAATGCAGGAATTATCCAGGGTTACTTTCCTTATGTTCTCTCATTTCCTGTGTGTAAAATCCCAGACTCTTCTTAATAAGCAAGTTAAAAAACGCACAAGTAACAAAAAGTTGTGCAGAATTTAGTGTGAGTGATTAGGACACAGACTTTGGGCGGATCCACACTTCAGAATGTTGCTTAATGTCCATGTGGTTCAGCTGCATTCTGGCCATTTATGGTCTAACTGATTGGAATGCATTCAAAACCATAAATGACACTGCTGACATAGGGGCCAGAGTAAGAATGTATTCTTCTTAGTCACTTAGTATTAGCATTATCTCTTAAGGAGTACTGATTCAGACCGTAAATCTCCACACGCTTCACTCAGAACTTAAGGCAACTTCTACTTGGTGGAAATTCATTGTAGACGGGGGAGTGGTAAAAATCTAACTTCATTTGTGTCTGCATAGTGCACCCCATTGCTTACTAAATATGTCCAAATCTATTTCTCAGGGATCTGGCTGCATCTGGCCTTTAGTGTTTCTTACTCCTGTTTGAGTCTTCACTCACAATATTCCATCATAGAAATTTTTAGCGTGCATTACTTCTATTAAACACATTCAAAAAACTGTGGGCTTGTTCCTGAAATAATAGTCACCTGACTTTCACAGGCTGCACGGGATTTTATGGCAGCATGTTCCATACGGTAGGAGTTACCAGTCATCCGCATGACTGATCACTGTACAGGGGGGGTGGGGGTAGGCATGCACATGAAGGTAAGTGGGCGACGGTAGACATTTGGACGGATGCAGATCCATGCAGAGATTTTAGGGTAGGATTCTGGACACGTGAGAGGGTTGTGACAGGGAAGTTCACTCCCCTCATAAATGCGGACTTATAGATCTCCATGCATAGGGAAAATGCACTAAGGTCTGGATCAGGTCCTATTACCTGCTTGGTCATGTGAACCTCCCAAACATGTTTCAGCAACACCAATCACATCAATGTCCCACACATTTAGCATTAATGAAGGTAGGTTTTGTGTTCTGTCATGTGACATACTCTTTGGACAGGTTTTTGCCAATAAGAAGGAGGCATGTATATTCCTACATATAAACACAGTGGCATACCTGCAAGGAGTCCTATAAGAAGCATGACAACCCATCCTGACCAGGCGTCTAGAAGACCTTTGATGAATTCCCACACAGATTCTTTGCTCTTGCTGGTGATCTGGTATAAAATTATTATTTTCATTATTTAGTCATTCATTTAGGTTGAAATGAACTAATCATATAAAATAATTAAAGGAAATAAAATATTTCTGATGATGTAAGAAAAATGAATTGCTGGGGAATAATGCTTATTGTGAACTATGCTCACTTACACAGTTTAGACAGCACTTTCATCTTATCATTTACACATTTCCTCACTGTACACAAAGCTGTGTAGGAAAAGATTTACAGAAAACTCATCTCTTCAAACAACCTTACCAGATTCCTCAAACGACTTCTTAACTTTTGCCTACCCCCAGGCATGTCAAACTCCATCTCAGGGAGGTCCGGCGATCGTAGCTGAAAAGGGCCTGCTATCAGATGCCGCAGCAATTAAACAGGACAGCTGATAGCAAAGCCCTTTTCAGCGGTCCTGTATAACTGCTACATTGGCCAACAGCAAGAAACAGATTGCTTTATGGCCAGGGTTACACAGAAGAGCTGGAAGACGATGCGCACGGCGGAGGAGATACACGGATGGAAGGCATCAAAGGTAAGTAAGGTATAAACAGGAGAGGCTGGAGACTACTGAATGGGGAATACTGGGGAGCTGGAGTCACATGATGGGAGATACTGGGAGCTGGAGAGACATGATTGGGAATACTGGGAGCTCAAAACACATGATGGAGGATACTTCGAGCTGGAGTCACATGATGGGGGGATACTGGGAGCTGGGGAGACATGATTGGGAATACTGGGAACTGGAGACACATGATGGGGGATACTGGGAGCTGGAGACACATGATGGGGGTTACTGGGAGCTGGAGACACATGATGGGGGATACTGGGAGCTGGAGCACATGATGGGAATACTGGGAACTAGAGAGACATGATGGGAAAACTGGGAGCTGGAGACATATGATGGGAATACTAGGAACTGGAGAGACATGATTGGGAATACTGGGAACTGGATACACATTATGGGGATAATGGGAGCTGGAGAGACATGAATGGAGAATACTGGGGAGGCTGGATGCGCCTTTTGAGATTTGAGATTTCTTTGGCCCAATTGGGATTTCGAGTTTGACATTCCTGGCCTACCCTATTTAAAAACAACTTTACTATTCATATTCCCTTTTTATTAGGTTATTTACACAAACTTGCACAATTCTCTTTCCATACTAAAAATACTGGCAGTCCTGCTACTAACACTGATGTATAACCGAATCACAGAGAGTACTGAGCACTTTTACCATACAACCTGTCTGGTTCATTGTGTGTTAAAATATAACTTGCCCTTATGTATCAATCTATACAGTGTATGTTTGTGAGAAGGATCATGTTACCCACCTAAGCTGTTTTTCACCATCCAGTCCCCAGTTTTGTTTTATAATGATATCTAATGAGTGCTATAATAGGATGCTGATATAGTAAAACCTTAATAAATAAATAACAATAAATGAAGCATAATATACACAATTATATGTGAATATCAACTGGAAGGTATTAATACATGTTATTCAAATTGAAAATCATTTTACTGGTTAGAATAACTTCTGAAACCTCTAAAAAATACAATTACTGCCAATTGTCAGATTGGTTCTAAAGAAATGAGACTCTTTAGAAAGATCTTCTGTAACGATGGAAACTATCAGTTGAGTTCATGGTTAGTTTTGTTGCTAAGGAAAATCAGCAGATCCTTGTCTTGAAATAGCAGTAAGTTACATTATTTTTAATGTAAAAGAAAGTATTCCATTAGCAGACATACACGGCAGTATTGTTCCCTTTAATATCTACTTGCTAATAAAATATCTTTTACCCTTTCAGTTACCTATTAAACTGTACAGATAACTGAATAAAATAATACTGGTCCAGATCCAGGCCTCCGTTGCTACTGCTGTGCTCAGATTCCCCAATGCGTGTGAGGGGAAGTCACTCCACTCGCCCTCAAGGGAGTTACGATAGCAGGACCCACATAAATATTTCCTCACCTTCCCCCCAACCTGGGTACACTCTGTAGGCATTCTGCCCCTTAATTCCCCACCCTCGGAGACACTCCCATTATGGAAGCCTGGAACAGGAGGATCCAAATCCCTAATGGATGTACACATGTAAAATGTCTGTTTTCCACAAGTCTGGATCCAGTCACTGTGGTACTTAAACAGAAGATGGTCCGCAATATGCAGAGCAAATTGTGTGTTTCTTGTTTTTTTTACAATGGTCGGTCTTACACCATTTCCACTCAAAGATCCATCCTGACACCAACTCATGCACATAATTTGTCAAACAGGTTGGGGGAGATTTACTAAAGCTTTCATTAACAAGCCTGAATGTTAGGCCATGGTTTTTGGCCAGTTCTAAAATGCCTCTTTTGTAAAAAATAAAAATAAAAATAAATATACTCCAAAATAGTTATATCTGGCAATAAGTCATATGCTACGTATTTATTAGCGTTATTATCAACAGAGTAGGGAAGGGACAACCTGGTGGGTAGGTAGGTATGTCACGGGAAGGATCCCTGTCTGGGATAAGCAAAAAAGGGAATCTTTGCAGTCAAATCTGAAAGACAACAGTACAGTGAACCTTTTTTGTGATAGGGGTAAAAAAGGGGGTGCTACAGACACAGCAGACAGTAACATGCAGTCCTTCCAAACACTTAATCTACTGTCACAAGGGAACAACTAATCCTAACAGACACTTCTATATAGAGACATGTTAGGACTTGTAGCTTCCAAACAACAGAGGGGTCTGGTACACATAAAACTTATTTTCAATTTTGTGGTAACTGGTTGTAATTGACTACGGAGAACTCTAACCCAATAATAAAACACAAAGTGGGGTCTGGACAGGACATTCTTTCAAATTACTCAACTTGTGTTGTATTCACTTGAGATAGAGCGACGTGTTCACATCTGGTGTGAGGTATTTGCTACTACGGCCTTCTTACCTTTCTATGTCTGTCTGTATCCCGTGACTTCTCCCTTAACCAGTCAATGGTGTGGAAATCCTCATATGTCCCAACATCTAGAACAGGCTCATCAAGGAAATCCATAAGGTTGCTGGAACCATTTATCTCCCCTGTATTAACCATGTTGGCTTCTAGAATGAAACAGGAATTACATTATTAAACAATCTCAAACACACAATGCAGCCTCATAATTGTTCTGAACTTTGCTGTTTACATTATTTTCTTCTGTTATATATACATCTTTTGATGTATAATTATTGGCGCTCAATGTGGCTTATAAACATTTTGTTGACACATTTAAAAGGCTAGATAGCAAAAAAACTAAACTTTATCTTCAAAGGTATTTGTAATAATAAAGGAAAGATTTAAAGGCTCTGACAAATGATGCAAAAGCTCTCCAATTCTTTTGAACAGAGAGAGCACACCTGGGCTGAAATAACAAATAACATCAGCAACAAACATAATACATGATGAAGCAATCTGGAGAATTCCAGTGCACAGTCCTCTAAGTCACAGAGCTCCCTGCAGTAACCTCAAAGCAACATTATGCATTATTGCATATGTGTTCTAAATGGATGTATTTAGACATTCTTGCAGCTAAACAACATTATCTGTACAAAAATGGAATAAATAAAAACTTGGGATAAACACTTCTTGCTGTAATTATAGATGTGACGTGTTTTCACATCATTCCTCTTATTGACCAGCTGAAATCATATTACACACTTTTGATAGGACTGAGGCCCATGGTTACTTTTACTATGTGGTTTAGGTCATTGTTTTGCAGAAATGTAAATATTCTGATAATCCTTTTTAAAACATGCATAAAGAGTGGAAGCGTCACTTGAAACAGAACTACAGTAGTGTACAAGAATATTTCAAATCAATGCACAATGCACCATAGACAGAAAAGTCTAAACTCTTATCCTAATGTCCACATATTTAACGGGATGATAGGTTGCTATGTGGAAGTATAGAATGTCACTTCTTTGTATGGCCCGATAGCCACATAAACCAAAACAGAACAACTACTGAGATATGCCAGAATATATCAAATCAATATATCATTATTCTTTTTTTTTTTCACGGTACCGGCATCCAATCCTGACACTGAGAGACGGAAAGGTCATCAGACAAAGCCACATTTGGAAAAAGCCGGGAAGCAACACACGTGGAGACGGAGTCAAAGACATCCAGGTTTGAAGATTCATTGTTAGTATACCCACAGCAATCCTCCATATTTATCATAAAGAAGGAACTGTAAGTGACTTTTCCTCTTTGCACTTATTTGGTACTGAGTTTATGGCCCTGATTCAGAGATTGAAAATAAGAACTTAAGGTTACACCTGGGCTAAACCATGTTGATTTCAGGGGAGTCAAATTTCATTTGTTGCAACAGTATTATAGATAAAAGGTGATGTTTCCCAGCACAAGTCTAATTAGCAGTTTAAAAGTGAAGCTGATCAGTCTTTAAGACCGCGTATATGCAATCTACGTTGCAAAAAGTAACGTAGATGTCGTAATAAAATTACTGCGCATGCGCAGTAGTTCATATCGTGCATATTATGCATGTTTTAAATAGTTCATTTGAGCATTGACACAAGTGTTTACTCATAGAGAGAGAAAGCTGCCTGGTTTTAACAAGCGCTATAATTTGCCTGCAGTAACACAATTTTGATTCATTGTGCCCATTCTGATAATCCTGCCTACTGAATACTGAAACCAGTTAAATAAGACCTAGGACATGGTGCAAATGAGAACATTGGACCGGATCCAGACCTCGGTTCTTTACCCGCACACAGTGCTCTAGCAGTCTGCATGGAAGAGGAGAGTAAACTCCCCTCTCTTGTGCGGACTTTATATGACTTGTGCTGCCATAAGGCAGCCCTAAATCTATTCTACAGATCTAATACGCACGTGAAGCTTAAAACCCACCCCTATTGTAAATTTTAATTATCCCCTTACAGAGTTTAGGTGGTGGAGGGGGTGTGTGTCCCTGTTGAGAACAGCCCCATTTCGAAGAGGCATAGCAATCGATCCCTGGAGTACTGAACCCTCTCCCTAATCCTTACCCTAACCCTCCCTTCCCCACAGCCTGACCCTAACCCCTCCTTCCCCGTAGCCTAACCCTATGTCTCACTTCCCCACAGCCTGACCCTAACACCCCCCCACCTTCCCTGCAGCCTGATTCTAACGCTCCCATCCCCAGAGCCTAATCCTAACCCTCCCCTAAGCCTAAAAGTCCCCGTAGAGGTTACGCATCCCATTTATATAAAATGGCTGCTATTCGAAATAGAGACAGACGAAAAGGAACCTTCGGTTGTCTCTACTTCTCATTGACAGCCATCGGAGGGAATGCTCCACCCTGACGGACGGCCTGGATTTCTGTATCGTAACATCCAGCGCACACAAGCGCGCTGCCAGAAAGACAGCTGAATTTCACAATTATTGTGCAGAAAGCGGCTGTCATACGGAGGGTAGGATCCTGTCTATTAAGAGCAACTGCACTAAACATTTCAAATCTGTGCCTGGGTAAACCACGTTGTATTGGTAGGGCTGCATATGAATTTTTTGGCTGATTTTTCTTATTGCACAAAAATATTGAATATCTTTTATTTCAAACTCTAGTTCAGATCTCTGCTAAAAAATAATTTACTCAACTCTTTTTGCACATTTTAAACTCGCTTCCACTGCAACATGTATTACCGAGGGGCGGATTTTCTCCTTTTTACTGTTACTCCCAAATAAGGATCAGCATTTAATGTATACAGTAACTGTAGTTTCCTGGTATGGGAATACAAAACATAAAATTCCTTTCTTTTACTTCTTACTTGTTTGTGTCATATATGGGTGACATATTAATTGCTATTGTTATAAAGTCTCTATAGAGTTATGCATTTAGTGAAATATAAGCTCCACTAGCAATAAAGCAATATTTTTCAGATGTAACAATGGATCGGATCCAGACCCTTTGCAAGTGCAGAACACCCATATTTTGATAGTGTGCAATGCGCAAAATACACATGAACAGAAGTCTGGATCCGTAGGATCCATACTGAGAGTCTTTCCAATGGTGGGTAGGACGAGGCAGGATGCATATGTCACCTACACACGGTGGGCAAGGGATATATTAAACGCAATGCAGTCACCACTGCGAAAATGCTGTTTATAAAATAGAGACAGGCTGATCGCTGCACCGACCAGACAGGTAAATAGGAGTCTATGGGGGATCTTAGGGTTAGGCTGTGGGGAGGGGAGTCTTAGGGTTATGCTGCAGGAAGGGGAGTCTTAGGGTCAGGCTGAGGGGAAGGGAGACTTTGGGTGAAGCTGCAGGGAGGAGAGGGTTAGGGTTAGTGTAATGGAAGGGGTGGGTTAGGGTAAGGATTAGGATAAGGGTTAGGGTTAGGGTAGGATAAATACTCACCATCTGATGTGGAGACTTCATTTTGGGCTTGATCGATTGACATTTCTCTCCGAGCCAGAACCAGTAATTTGGGAGCAACTTCGGAATTCGCTGGTATGAAATGGCTCTTTCGAAAAAAGGGCCGTTCATACCGCTGACCTACATCCATATTAAACCGGTACAGTAGGGCAGGTTTATGTGCTTATACCCTATCCACACTTCAGAGTCGTCCCACCAATCCTAACTCGTGTGTGTGCCCAAGCAGGAGTCTTGATAAAGCATGGATCCGGAATCAGAATGGTCCAGTGCAGCAGTAGCGAGGTTTAGGATCCGCTCCAATATGGGTTATTATACAAAGAATAACTAGAGTTGGGGTGTGGCTCCCCGCCTAGAAAGTCTGATTTTCGAAAAATCAGACTTTTCCCAGCCAGTTGCGAACTGGCTGGGATTTTGATTGTTATGCCTTGAGAAGAAAGCTCCGTTCAACTAAATAGTAAGTAAAAATAGTCCCTTCCCTAATTCTAATTCTAACCCTAACCCTCCCCTCTCACTACCCTAACCCTAACCCTC
>WWET01000111.1:198271-227666 GCA_011038615.1 Limnodynastes dumerilii
CCTCGAGGCGGCATAACGCTGCCTCTTTCTAATTAAACTAAACTGGTACGTGGATGGCGTAAATAACCTACTACGCATGCGTAGTAGGTCATCTTGGCAAAATACGCACTTAAGAAACGCAGGGTGCTTCAGTGTGAATTAGGGCCTTTGTATTTAATCATCTGTGTGAAATTTACATTTAACTTAAAAAAAACTTAACAAAATAATGAATCAACCGAAGCCGTAAAATAAACCTTCTCACCAAACATTAAAGCAACAGTGACATCTTCAGGATCAAAGTAGGTACTGCCAAACACAACCAAAACACAAAGCAATACAATAAATTACAAGCGTATATACACATAACAAAGGAAAATGTAAAGTTCAATAATAGGCCGTTATAAACAGCATACACAAAGGTATATTTGGAAGTAATATCACTATGAAATACTGGCAAATATTCAAAAATGTGTGGGTAGCATTAGGATCCATTCCAAGGATCAGATCCAAAGCTATGATCCTGAGCCCACTTACACACAAAGTGCATGCACCCTGCAGATATTATGTTACAGTTACTAACGTAACTTCGATCGTGTCGAACAAAGTTTACAGTGTGGGAGGTTTTTCCCACTTACGGGCGGATTGGATGGAGCGCTGATCTGCCTTAGCGTAAGTACCACTTTTTACAAACGAGAGAGGGGAGTGACGGGGTATTCACTCCCCCCCTCGTGTGGAATTAAACAACCCTACAGGTATGATGTGGATCCGGTCCCATATCCTTAACAGCACTTATACAGACTGGGCATGATCCAGACTTTCCACTGCAGAGGCTAACATACAGAATTGCTTTCCAGAATTCCGTACATGTGAAGGGAGTGTGCACCCCGGAACTCTCCTCGCATGTATGACCATTCCGCATGCAGAACCCTACCATAAGTATTCATCACGTGGAAGGGAACGTACAAAATGAAGTATCGTACATAACACCCTTACTGTATGATTACCATTGCCACCCACCATGTACTATGTATTATCCCACCCACCATGCATAACTCATACAGCCCCCCATATTCTGCATCGGATGCACATGCGCAGTACATAATGACAGACATACATATCGTATGGAACTAGCCAGTCATTATGAAGTCTGGATCAGAATTACTATGTGCAACAAACATATATGTAACGGCCTAAACAAAATAATCAAGTAATGTGTATGAAGATAGTGTATACAAGTAGTTCACATGAAGTCACTCATATATCAATACATTAGTGTGAATTTTTTGATTAATAATTAAAAAATGCAATACCTTCTCTGCAAAAACTGCACAGCCAACTAACAAACAGAAAAGTCTTTAGGTATGATAAGCTTTTGAAGTTTAATTGTAGCTGATTGGCTGCCTTCTGTCAGTCTCTGCACTGATTGGCTGTGCAGCTAGCCTTCTAGCTGGAGATTCACTATCTGACTGCATAATTATCTGTAATTAAGCTCTATGTAGTTTAGTTAAAAGAAAACGATTAAGCGCTAAATGTGCCAATGCTAGCAGCCCAATAACTTAAGCTGGCCACACACTAGTCAGATTATCAGTTCCAGCAGGAGGTGGCCCGATAAACAGGACAGCATTTCTCCTGCTGGGACTGACAATTCTGGCAGAAGAAGGCGTTGCCAAGCCGCTGATCTCGGCAACCATCAATCTCGGCAGAAAACCCATGGAGCTATTCTATTGGTTGGCTGCAAAAAAAAAAAGTGTTCAGTAGTGTGTGGGCAGTGATCACTGCACATAGAGAGACTGAAACTGCACCAAAAAGGTTCCTGCATCTCCCTGACGAAGCCTGGACAGGCGAAACGCGTAGGAGAACACCTCCTGACCATAGCGCTCTTTCTGAATACATAGGGCTCTATTTACTATCATTAGTGCTTTTAGCGCTAATGATAGCAACCAAGCTCGCTGCGCCTCGCAGCGAACCTAGCAGGACAGCGGGGAGTATTTATTAATACTTACCCCTCCAGCGAGGTCCCACAACCTTGGGCTATGGAGTCCCGGCACATGCTCAGTAGATGCCTTTTGAGACTTTGAAAATTTCAAGTCTCAAAAGACAAAATCACTGCACATGCGCCGGGATCAGAGCCAGATGCACACCCGGACAGGTAAGTTTAAAAGCTTCGCTCTTTTATTTTTTTGTATTTTATTGAGTTTAATATGTTTATTAGATAAAATTTTATTAAAATTAGTTAAAACATTTTATCTTAATTTTTTTTTTACTTAGATTTTAATGGTTTTTTTTGTGAACTGTATTCTAGCGGTCTCCCAACATGTACCCCCCTCTTACTCCCCCTAATAACAGCTATTAGGGGGAGGAAAAGGGGTTTACATGGGGAGACCGCTGGAATACTTACCCTAACGCCATCTTCAGATGGCGTTCTTTAACGTGTCGGCGCGGATTGTTAAGATCCGCACTGACAGTAAATACCGGCCCGCATTCATTAGAGCAGGCCGGCGATCGGGAGGGTTAACATTATAAATAAGGAACTCTTCGTTTTCATATGATAAAGCCTGTGGGCTCTGTTTGTAAATAGAGCCCATAATTGCCTGTAAGTATAGCAGTCATTCAGTAATGAAAGTTTGGCATCTCTTGGAGAATACAGAACCTTTATTACATTATTACTATGAACAATAATAGGTGTATGTCCAGCCTCACAGTTATAATGTGTAAGCCATCTCTTCAGAGGCTTACATGATCCCATATGGTTAGATAACTGGTTCACTGGAACAGGGACTGATCTGTCTATAGCACTGTGTAATATGTATACAATATATGAATTAATCAGTGGTGTAAGTTCTTGCGGGGCAGCTGGAGGCAAACTTTTGGTGCCCCCCCAGAATGTAATGACGTCACAATGTCACTTCCGATGTGATGATGTCATGTCTGTCAAGTTTATGCGAGGGAGGAGAGAGGGGACTCAGCGGAGAGGAGAGGTCTATATGTAACATCCCTCTGCTTAAGCCAAGCTGCCCAGTCCTCTGCAGAGAGACTCACCCTTGGGACACTGGACACAAGAGAGAAGTGCCCACCTCCTCACTTCCACTGTCTCCGGTACTTCCGCCACTGATCTGAACTGCTGAATTGCTGAGCCTCCTATTCGCTTTACATTAGGTCAGACCTCCTTTATCTAAACCTTTACCTTTTGTTGTGGCAATGTTGAAGTAATATTTTCTTAAACTTTAGTGTACTAACGATACAAATCCACCATTACTGCCCGTCGTGAAGATGATACCGTGATAATCAATGAAAACCAGCCTCTGTAGAAACACGTTATCGCATATAAAGGTGCCTAAAAATAAAGACAGAGAAAAGACATTTGTTTTATTACAGTTTAAACACAATGGGCCAGATCCAGAGCTACTTAAACTGCTAATTAGACTTGAGCTGGGAAACATCACCTTTTATCTATAATACTGTTGCAACAAATGAAATTTGACTCCCCTGAAATCAACATGGTTTAGCCCAGGTGTAACTTTAAGTTCTTATTTTCAGCCTCTGAATCAGGGCCAATTTGAGCCCTCTAATGCATGAATATTGTCAAGTGTTGAAGATAAGTAGTTACTATTTGTCATCCACCATTTACATCATACAGCGTTATATAAAGAAACATTCGTTTCCAGTGCTTATTGTGCTCATCAACAATTGATACAATAACATTGTAACATCTATATTGTACATAGCTTAGATTACACTCCACTGATCCTGTATAACCCAGAATCCCATTTAACATCTTGAAAGTTTAGCTTTTCTTTACCCTATAAACAATTTTTTAAGGGTTGGTTCACTAGGTTATTTTGAAGATCTCCATATCCAAGGATTTTTTTCACACCATATTTTTCTAGAGAGTATGGGGCTGAAAAGCCGATCTACGCATGCGCCGGGCAGATGTTGCCCGGTGTAACTACGGCAATGCCCGATCGTAGCACCAGCGTAGTGCCCGGTGTAACTACGATCTACTGATCGTAGATAGAGCGTCCATAGCACCAGTGTAGTAACGCTGGAGGGGGCGTCCCCCAGCGTTACTACGCTGTAGTTAGTGTAGGGAGGCGGGGGGAGGGAGGGCGGCGTTATCGTAACAACGCCACCATCCCAGCGTAGTTACACTCGCTTACGCCGGCTGAAGTTAAGGTAGCCTTCAGCCAGCGTAAGCAAGGGTATGTACGCTGGGGGCAGGGGGAGTGTCAGAGGGAGTCCACGATGTAACGCTGAGCGTTAGTACACTCAGCACTACATCGTAGCTCTGGATCAGGCCCTATGAGTTGCTCATATTTAATTATCAACATCTAAACCCCTTTAGCAGTTTTAGCAATTCCGTAAAATGGCCCTCACAGTGGAGGCTAACGTATGGAATTAGACCCTTTCTGTGAATTCGTTCCTATGTCACCAAGCATCTTATTTTAACAAACTCACTCGGCCTCTGTTTACATATTTTTCTTACTTGCTTAAAGAAATATATGCTTCAGTTGATAATTATTCAAAGTGCTCTGTTACCTTTTATTTTTCATTATATGTACATTGGTGAGAAGTAGAAATGAACTCCTAAAATAGCACCATCTCCATCTACAATGAACCCTTTAGTACCCATAAGCCACAAACCTCTTCCTTGTTTATGTAATTGTCTGAAAGGATACGTTTTATTTCTTCATTTACTTGACTTTGTTGTTTTATTTTGATTTGTGTCTGTCGTGTTTACAGTTTTCTAATAACAAATATATAAATAAGGTAAAGAATTACCTAGAAAAAAGGTTTGTTATCTGCATCGGAGGTTCTCAGTCTTTTTTCAGGGAGTACCAGTTACCCACTATGGAATCAGGTCAATCGCCGCTTTTTAGATCATGTAGACAGACATATATAATATATTTTAGGTTTTTTTGTCTTACATATTTTTCATTGGTTTTAAAGTACAGTTTCGACTTAATCCTTTTTAGCCCTTTAGTAACTTTGAGCTATATTCAGAGATCCGTTTTTTCTCTGGTTTCTGTGCTTATTTTTAGGTACGTTTAAACTGCGCATGTGTAGTAGCTTTTTATACGCTGTTCACATAGACTATTCGCGCGAAAGTGCCTCACGGACGGACTTGTGAATCGCACGTAGGTAAATACGCACGGAACTCCCACGGAAAAATACGCACAGAGGAATTTACATAGAAATGGGCAGGGGGGGCATTTAAATGAAGGGAAGTGGGTGCAATTATAAAGATACGCACGGACGGAGGACACACGCGCTCGTAAATGGCCACGGAAAGTTACAGCTGGTCTATGGAGGCAGAGGGGAGTGACTGGGGTTTTGGTGGGTGTTACTTGCTCCGTCCGAGCGTATATTTGCGATCCAAACGCCAGACAGATCTCTGAATACGGCCCTTTATTTAATATGGCCATTGTCATCTGGTATCGCACTGTTAAAGTACAAGTCCGGCTGCTACCACATGACATTCATGCCCAGTTGCCCTGAGTACCACCAGACAGTGGCCTGAGTACCACCAGTATTTCTAGTACCACTGGATGAGAACACCTGATCTACATTAAGGACACTGCAAAACAATTGCTTTCTGCTGTTTGCATATATTGCACATATGTGCTCTCTACTTTCAGACATTGCACCGTATTCACACTCAGGATAGAAATTGCGTACTTGGCTAAAACTACGCATCGCAATTATACGTGTGTGATTCAAGGATAGCAGTGGCTACAGGTAACCACACCCTCACACTCGTGTCTTTCTGCGTGTAAGTGTGCCGTACATAGAAATAGGAAAGTACCTAGGATATGGCCCTTGAATCGTGTGTGAATTTGGGGACTTATTTTTTATAGAGATTCATCCAAACGTTTAGAAACGCAGACATTGCTGTTTGACGTTAATAATTAATAACTAGCATACCTTTGTATTTTTGGACTATCAATTCATTCTTTGAAGAACTGAAAATGGAAGACGACTATAACTGTGCAATGAGCAACCCAAAAAAACCAAAAGGTAACATTTAAAAAAGAGATACATGTAAAAAATAAAATCCAGATTGTTTTTAAAATTGGCAAACAAATGTTTTTTATAACAAAAAAAACATACTTACAAAGGTAGCATAAATTAACTAACAGAAGTAATGCATACTGGTATAAATAAGTCGAACATTTAAAAAATAAAAAAAATGTAACATTATTCCTATATTGAAATGAAACACAAATAAGTGAAACAAAAGGCTACCTTGACACTGTGTTTTACTAAATAGCAAAAAACCATAGCTATAAGTAGGTGAGCCTTATGTGTTTTATTTAAACGCACACGTGCATTGATTCAAATTACACAGTTGATGGCTTTCTGCAGTGTGTGTAGACGCATGGACTTTCATATAGTACAATAGGCTTCAGCAACTTACGAGTGGTTGAGGGCTACCTTAGCTTCTCCTGTGCGTATGTTAGTTTCCGCAAGGCTCTCCTGCTTGTGACTCAGTCGTAACTCTGTTGGAACACCCACACTGTACATTAGTAGCCCATGTGCTTCTCATTTTGCATTAAGAGTATTGCCCCTCTAGCCACGCATGCGGGACTCGTACTGTGCCGATGCGTGCATCAGTCCTAAGTCTGACCTCTGTGCGTGTGAATCAGGCGGCTATGTTTTACGTGCGTATATTTTGTTTCTGGGCATGCGCAGTTTTTAAAGTCGTAAAAAACACGCATGTAGATTCTACACTTACTTAAGTGTGAATACGGTCCATACTGTCCATGTACTGTATGTTACTGGCATTTGAGTAATGAATGAATGATTGAATGTATATAAACGTATATAACCTTATAATATACATTATTTATCATTGTTTGTTAACAAACACTGCTTACATACATAATGTTTTAAATGTCTACCTCTGTAAATACAGCATTTTTACACACTGCAGTATATTCACAATCTGACAGTCATTCTCCATTTTCTGAGCATGCTTTGATGTGTATTCTGCAACTAATCCCAGATTAAAAAGATCTACTTACGTATATATACCCTACATTCTAATTATCCTCGTAATGAATTATGTATGGTTTAACATTTGATAACAAAGAACCTTTATCTACATATTTGGACAATAGGCCTTAACATATGGCAGTATTTCTGCTTGGATATCAGCTGTCTCTATGTATTCATTGCATTCACTGCTGTATCCGTTATCCAGAATTAGCTAAGAAATGAGTTTATAAGCGAGATGCAGTCACTCTTACCCGCAATGCAACATCACTTAGTCCAGGCCCTCAGATACCCACAGCATCATTCTTCCAGGTTGTAAAGCTACTGAAACAATGATGTCACAGAAAGGAAGTAGCTGAAGTCATGTGATTTAAATCTCCTTTTGCAGAGAGCACACAGCCTTCACCCATGGAGGACTGATTTAAAGGAACAATGACCCATTCTCATGGGAATATCAATGCGTGCACTTGTTTCCTTTTATGTGCCTGTCAGATTACGTTATTAAGAGCTGACGTGAAATAAAATACCAGTCAGGCTTTGCACAAATAAAGCAGATTAGTGGCTTAAATTCATTGGGCAATGAACATTGAAAACGGAAATCTGGCTAGTTATTTGTTTGTAGGGGAATATTTTTTTTCGTGAAGGGAATTACTGTCTGTTTTAGTTCAAATGCTGGATATATTTATTTTCACACTGAAAATTCAGCTGTGTATATACACTGCAAAAAGTTTAACAAGATTAGATAAATGTAAATGATATTAACTATAGTTTAAGATCCCAATGAGCAAGCCAAGTTATGAATACACACATTGCACAGATGTTTCTGCCTCTGATTATTACATCTAACATATCGAAAACCTTTAAAAGAAACTTGAATGTAAAGAGTTACTATTCTACACCAATACATTTGATGCTGATTTCATAAATCAAACACTTCTGTTACACATTGGGCCAGATCCTGAGCTATGTACGCTAGCGTTTTTACACTAGCCGCTGACGTAACATCGCCTATTTGTATTTACTGTGCATACACGCGGCAGATGTTACGCCACGTAACCATTAACGTACATACCATCAGAGTAATTATGAACGAAGGGGCGTGTCATCCATACGACACCCGTGGTTACGCTTTGTAGGCGGAGGGAAGCATTTATATCATACGGTATGGGCCGGGTTAGGCCGTTACGCTTTAAAAAGTTAAGGTAGGGTTTGGGAAGCGTAAAACGACCAAAGTATGTACAAGCGAGGGCAGTGTCTAGGGGAGTGCATAGAAAATACGCTAAAGTAAATACGCTACGCAATGTGACGTAACACTTAGGTCTGGATCTACCCCATTGTATTTAGCATATTGTTAGTTCTGTCACAGTTTCTAAAACAACAACAAATTTTAATTGTGAATAAGATAGTTTACTTAAATTTTTTAATTAAAGTACTATTATTAAAAATGATTAATAGTACTAATGCAGCTTTTAAAGTGGAAGCTTAAAGGATAACCTTTAGCAACTAGATCCAAGCAATTGTTTTATGAATATACTAGAGAGCTAAAATCTAATTGGTTACAATGGTAAAGTCCCCCATTTTACCAGAAATAAAGTACAATTCATTATTCAGTAAATAACTTTTCTCCGATAACTCTGTTCACTGTTCAGCCAGAGAAACTTGGAACTTGGGATGTCATGGTTGATACTAAGAAATGGTGTAACTCCAAAAAGATAGGTTTGTACAATAATTGTGCGTGTAAAGTACTGTAGCCGATATGCATATACATGGTTAGTGGTAACACAGCACCCACAAAAATGGTTCCTATAACTTTACCATCTGCTTCTGTGAAAACAGCAATTTGGGTTTTTTGTTTGTTTGTGTTTAATCATGAGAGAGGTCTGAAATGATAGTATTAGGAGCACTGGAATGGATCTTTCCAAATGTATTTTAGGTCATCAAAGAATGATGCCAGGAAATGTCTGATGCTGCTTTAATAGAAACATATGTTATAAGTAGGGAAATGTTGGAATGCATTACAGATAAAACAGATAAGTAACAAAATAAATAACATACTTTGCTGTGCACAAAAAAATGAAACATAAGAAGAAGAGTAAACTTACTTATCAGCAGTCAAAGTGGAATCTGTTATCAGAAGCTGGGAATCTAGCATTATATCTGGTTCAGATGTAGAGCGGAAAAAATAGAAAATGATAAAGAAATATATGACGTTGATCAGTTTGATAAAACAATACTTGTCCTAACAAGAAAAAAATACTGCGGTCATAATAAGGCCAAATGTTGTCTAGGCAAAATACTGGATCCTCAACCTCCAAAAAAAAAAGTAATCTGGGTCCATACGTCCACTGGATCCTAAGTTGCCGGAGGTTTACACCATTTACTACCATGACTGAACATGACTCACATAAAATAGGAATACTTATTTAAAAGGATTTACTGATTTAGGATAAATTGATTTAGCAGCTATCTTAAGTCAAGGGAAGAGCTGACATACAGGTACCCTTTCTTTCACAGAATGCATAGTGTTGGCTATTCAATCACTATTTAGTTTGCATGGCAGATGCAAGTTATACCAACAAAGGTTGGAAGTTAAAAAGAGGGGAATAATGTATAGCACAATAGTGTTGTTATGTTCATGGAACACTGCCACCAAGGGCCTGGTGTTCACTGAAGATCCTTAATGTGGTAACAGAGTGGCTACAGAAAGCCAGCAGATCATGGCCAAAATGACAGATCCTGGTGTAGCAGGATGCTATGGAGACTCAGCCACAGCAGGTAGAGATATGCCGGTGGGAGTCCCCGCTACAATGGTTTTTTTCGTCTGTCTCTATTTTGAATAGCAGCCATTTTAGATTTTTCTTTTTCTGAATGGATGAGTATGCAGATCAGCATACTCCCCCATTCATTTTCTTTTTCTGAATGGATGAGTATGCAGATCAGCATACTCCCCCATTCATTTTCGAAAGGGGTGCTGTAGCTGCCGCAGAAGAGGTGAGTAACCTCTCCAGGGAATTTTAGTGTTAGAGGGAGGGTTAGGGTTAGGCTCTAGGGAAGGGAGAGTTAGGACCGTGGAAGGGGAGGGTTAAGGTCAGGCTGCGAGGAAGGGAGGGTTAGGGTCAGGCTGCAGGGAAGGGAGGGTTAGGATAATAGAAGGAGAGGGTTAGGGTAAGAATTAGATTAGGAAAGGGGTTGGGGATACTTACCATTTGGAGCACCATGTTCGGTGATCCGGGGATCGACTGCTTTACCTCTTCGAGGAGAAGCAATTGATTTCCCAACCAGTTTGTAACTGGCTGGGAGAGAATGGCCCTATTGAAATACTATACCTGTTGTGCTCTTTTCTAGTTGTGGGTATCCGACTAAATCGTACGGAAGGACAACTGACGAACACGGTGAGTAAGACCTTGTGTGTTCCTTTTAAGGATGGGCCTCCACCGTTGGTGGGTAATGTCTGTCTAGTACATGCTCAGCCCTGTCCTGTAGGCCAAAGTTAACATGAGATCTGCCCACCAAGGAATTAGTGAGTTGTTCTCTCTCCAAGGAAGAGCTCAGACACATTGGGCCTGATCCAGACCTACGCCGATGCGCTGTGCTTACTAACGGCGTTTACTTACCCTGACACTCCCCCTGTCTTACACCGGCTGAAGGCTACCCTAACTTCAGCCGGCGTAAGGAAGGGGCCATACACTCGCACAGGAGCGTAAGGCCGCTTAGCCCGCCCTCCTACCCTCATTTAACTACCTCCCCCCGCCCACCTATACTAACCTTAACGTAGGGACGCTGGAGGAAGTCCCCTCCAGCGTTCCTACGGCGCTGCTACGGACGCCCGATCCACGATCGGGCGTTGCCGTAGCGATGCCGGGCAACATCTGCCCGGCGCATGTGCAGATCGGCTGAAATACGATCTTACGCTTACGCCCACCGTCCTAGCGACGGCGGGCGTTGTTCTGGATCAGGCCCATTAGTACTATTCTTCAGTTAGAGTACATGAATGCTAACCAGCCCTCTCTCCAGACTTGTAGATTGACTGATGCCTCCCAAGTAGAAGTGGTGCTGCCCGGTTACCAGGGGTCTGGTTGGAACAGTTAATCTTAACATTTGAAATGTATCCAAATTTAGTAAATTCCTCCATTAGCAGGGGAACTGAAGAGTTTGGGGCTGTTAGGAAGGAGAGCACGTTGTCAGCAAACAGGGCAAGCTTAGTTTCTTCGCCGCATATGGAGATTCGTTGCGGGTATCCGACTAAATCGCACAGAAGGACAACTGCCGAAGACGGTGAGTAAGACCTTGTGTGTTCCTTTTAAGGATGGACCCCCACCGTTGGTGGGTAATGTCTGTCTAGTACATGCTCAGCCCTGTCCTGTAGGCCAAAGTAAACATGAGATCTGCCCACCAAGGAATTTGTGAGTTGGTCTCTCTCCAAGGAAGAGCTCAGACACATTAGCACTATTCTTCAGTTAGAGTACATGAATGCTAACCAGCAATGTATCCAAATTTAGTAAATTCCTCCATTAGCAGGGGAACTGAAGAGTTTGGGGCTGTTAGGAAGGAGAGCACGTTGTCAGCAAACAGGGCAAGCTTAGTTTCTTCGCCGCATATGGAGATTCCATGAATGTCAGGGTGCACAAGACAAACATAAGAGAGGAAAGCAGCAACCCTTTCGAGTGCCATTGAAAATACGGAAAGGAGCTGATAGGGTGTCATTAATTCTTAGTCTTGCACTAGGACAGTGATTCCCAAACTGTGCGCTGCGGCTCCCAGGGGTGCCACGACACTCTCACTGGGGTGCCTCGGAATGTTTCTATTTCCTATTGTATTCTATTGTATTTTTGTCTTAGGGGTGCCTTGAAAAAAAATATGGAGATCCTAAGGGTGCCTCGAACTGAGAAAGTTTGGGAACCACTGCACTAGGAGAGCTTTATAAGCCCATTACCCAGTGTAGGAAGGGAGAATCCAGACCCATGGGAACTAGGACTCCTCGCATAAAGTCCCAAGCCACCCAATCAAACGCTTTTTCAGTCATTAGATACTAGGACTGCTGGGGTTCCATGAGAATTAGTCCAGTGAATTAAGTTTATAGCTTTAGTAGAGTTGTATCTGGCCTCCCGACCAAGGACAAATCCCATTTGATTGATGTGGATAAGGGTTGGCAGTATGTGCTGCAGTCTGTTAGCTAATAGTTTTGCAAAGAGCTTTAAATCAATCAATGTTAAGGAGCGATATGGGCAATAGCTTTCACATCTGGTCGGGTCATTCCTCTCCTTTGGAATCAGGGTTATATGTGCCTCTAGGGATTGAGGAGAAAAAGAACAGTACTCTGAGACTGCTTTAAAGGCTCGCAGTAAAATTGGGAGAAGCTTGTCATGGAATGCTTTATAAAAAGTAGATGTAAAGCCATCGGGCCCAGGACTTTTGCCGGCAGGGGCGGACAGTATGCCAAACTTATTCTGTCTTCCAAGAGGTGATTAAGCTCAGCCCTGGTGGCAGTCAACTTTTGGAAGGTAGAAGGAGACAGTGTTGATTTGTGCTGGGTCTCAAGGGAGATATAATAATTACTATGCATGCCCAGTAACTTCAATCGGTTAGTTACAGACAGACGGGCACAGAAGACTGAGGTCTCAATACAGGCCTTAATCTCTCAGTGTGTCCTTCAGTTGTGACTCGCAGTAGGGATCGTTCATGAGTCTCTCATTAAACCTCCATGTCCATGCCCCAGGGGCTGGATTGGGGGTTGACAGGGTGGTGAAAACCGGGGAGTGGTCAGTCCAAGTCTGGGGTCCGATGGAGGCATTACAGATTAGATGGAGATAACAATGTTCAAGAAATCTATTCTCGTGTAAGTAGAGGCAGAGTGTGAGCAATATGTGTAGTCATGGTTGTCAGGGTGGAGAAGTCGCCAAGTGTCAAGAAGTTGGGAGTTGTGGAACAAACATCTCAATTTTCTAGATATAGTCAGAGAGCGGCTAGCGGTGGTCGGGGAAACATCTAAATGAGGGTCCAAGAACTAGTTTAGGTCTCCTCCCATGATAACTATTCCCTCTTTTTTGGTTTCCACACGATGAAGGGTTTAAGAAACGATATTTGGCCAGTTTTGGGAGCATAGAGGTTAACAATGGTGTAGGCCTGGCCCCAGAATTTAGCTTTGACTAAGAGTCCTTTCCCCTCCCCAAGGCGTAGGACTGTCGTGTCAGTAAAATAGCTACACTTTTGGACTTACTGAAAGGGTTGTGATTATAAAAGGTGAAGGGATAGAATCTGTTGCTGAGTGTTAAGGTGACATTTGATCGGAACCTGTTGTTGAGTGTTAAGGCGACATCTGATTGGAAGTGCTATGTCGATTTTTTCCGAGTGCAGTGTATTGAGGAGTTTAGAGTGCCGCCCAGGGGTATTGAGCCCTCTGACATTGTATGACATGATCTGCTAGAGCCACCATCGGTTAACATGAGATGAGCATCCCAAACACCACTGCAGCACCCAATCCATTTCAGTCCAGATCCCATATGGGGAGTGTTGCAACCTGGCAGAGGGAGAGGAGATAGGAAAGGGGAGAGAGGGGAAGAGAGACCAGTAATAGGAAGAGGGAGAAAGAAGGAGAACATTAGAAAACACATGTTATCACAGTTGAGTCATAAAACTGAGCAAAGGCCAATCATTAGCCTTAAAATGGAAAACCACAAATATGCGCATAGTAGGGGTTACACCATGCAGAAATGAATGTATGCAGGTTAAGAACTAGGGTTACTAGGGTATCCTACAGGGTGTGATAGAAACAACACAACTTGCGTTGCGTAAGTGAAAAAAGTTAAATGGGGATCTAGCATAACACCTAAACTAGGTCAAAGGGGAGACAGAGGGAAATATAATAAGTAGGCCCATTAGATGTTAGTAGAAGCTAGGGGCAGGAGGACCATGTCTCCTAAAATGAAGGAAGTTTGGGGGAGTTTATCAAGCATAAGAAGTAATTCCAGAGGTCACTTAAAAGGTGGAGTTATGAGGAGCAATCGGAAAGATTGGGGTCACCTCGTATGGAGAATAAACACTAAAAGTGTAGGAGTGATGTTCAGTTAGTATCTAGATAGGCTGCAGCTGCTTCAGCAGTCTGACGTGGACGGCGATGACGAGGCTTCTGTTGTTGCCAAGCCTCCCTTTGCGGGAGAGGGAGTGGGGATGGTGTTCCGTATGCTGAGGCCCACTCCGGTAGAGGGACTTTGGTGATTCCCAGGTCGTCGCAAAAAAGGTAAGGCCTTCCAGGTCCCGAAGCATAAGGAGTTTTCCTTGGTGGACTACTTGGACACTGAATGGGAATCCCCAGCGGAATTTGATTTTGTTGCTATGAAGTTCATCTGTCAGAGGGCGAAGGAGGCGACATTGTTGGAGGGTATACCAAGACAAATCTTGGAAAATTTGAATCGGGCACATTTAAATTCGAGTGGTTCCTTCCTGGGTGCTTTGTCTGCAATCTTCACCTTAACACAATAGTAGTGCAAACTGCAGATGATATCGCGTGGCTAGTCAGATTGCAGTGATCTGGGTCTAAGTGCTTGGTGGGCTCTGTCAAAAATTATAAGGTTGTCGGGGTGGGCCTCCAGGATGCCATTAAAGATTTTCGTAAGGGCATATTCGTCCTGGGGGTACATCCCGCTCTTTCACCTAGCTGGGAAAGATCAGCATGTAAGTTGGAGATCTAAAGTTGCATGACGTCTCTCAAATGTTGCTCAACATCTTTCAGGACTTGTTTTGTTGATATGGATTCTAGGCATTTTAGAAGTTTGTGGAGTTCAGGGTGGTAGTTGATGACAGGTGATGACAGGGGGCGGGGTCCCTGAGAGCTGAGGCCGTGAATCATTTCTGGAGTTGGATGTAGCTTTGGTGTACAATTACGGGGGGGGCTCCGAGACAGGAGACAGCCAACATTTAAGCAAAAGATATTGTAGAAGATCAAAAAATGGGTATATTAGGCTGGTAATGGAGGAGCTCTCCTGAGACACGTCTGTTTGCTCCAGCAGTCTCCCATAGTAGTGCCTCCTAGGGTGCTGGAATTAAGACCTGGACCCCCTTACTGATAACTGGGGGTCCTAAAAGTGTTTGATCAAAGTGGTCCCTGTCTTAATTGATTGGGTGGCAGCTATTAGCACTGTGTCCATAGTTGAAGGTTTTTTTGCTCCTCCCCCCCCTTTTTTTCTTACAATGGTTTAACCTTCTTGGGGTTTTTGCTGCCTTAAACCACCTAAAAATCCTGTCATTTTTCACAGAATTAGCTACGTGAAGACTGTGTCGAGTTTCTTCCCTCATAAGATTTAGTATTTGGGACACACTTCTCTCCTTTGGGATTTTTTCTTGGGGTAGCATTTATATAACCTCATATTTTTTTTTCACATTTAAATTAAAAAAAATTCTGTGTATGTGGTTTAATTCCCTTCAGTTATGTCTGATATATTCAAAACCTAAATTTACCTCAGGAAAGTCATCTTTGTTTTTTACATGTTCCAGATGTCAAGCAAAACTTCCCAGTGGACAGCAGGACCAGGGTGACCTGTGCACAGCATGCGACATCGGTCCCCTTAAACTGTGACAAGCAGTGATAGCTTTATCTACTATGGAGGAGCTAGTTTGTGCCAGCTCTCTTGCTTTAGCTGTGGCGGAAATCTCCCATGTAACGTCTACTAGGGCAGTGAGTGTTGAATCCCCTTCTGTACCAGTTTGGGCCCAGCCCTCTTTCTAGAGGGCTCAGATTCTGAGGATTCTTCATCTGACGATGTTGCAACTTTAATGTCTGATACTGAGGATCCTTCCTTAGAAGAGGATTCTTTTTCATCTCAAGGCATTGAGGCTTTAGTCTTAGTGGTCCGTCAGGTCCTAAATATCTTGGACCAGGGTAACTCTCCACAAGAGGTTTCCCTCTTTAAGAGAAAGAAGAAGAAGGTTGTTACCTTCTGAGGAAAGCTGCAGGAAATAATCCAGGAATCCTGGAGTAAACCAGATAAGCAGTTTTCTATTCCCAAAAGATTCTCCCTTAATTATTTATCAACAGAGGAGACTTATAAATGGGAGCAACCCCCAAAGGTGGAGGCCCCAACAGCTAGACTTTCAAAGCCCACTATGCTGTATGTCCCGGAGATTTCAGGTTTAAAGGATAATTTCAGGGAAGAATAGAAGAAAATCTGCGCACTATATTCAGCTGCTGTAAATTTGCTCCAAGGGTGTCTCAACCCTTAAAAGGTAACAATAAATCAAAAAAGGATTTGGAGCAAATATTCTCAGTGCTAAAGTATCCACAGTGGGAAGTATCAGTGATAACTATACAAATAAATGACAATGTATAAATATATAAATACATAAATATATAAATAAATAAATGAATGAATATCCGATGTAGCTTTGATGTTTGTAGAGTTGAAGCCTGTAGTATCCACCTTTCCTCAATGGGGATGTAAGAAGGGGGACAAGATGCAAAATACAAACAATGTATTAATACAACTTCTACAACAATAAAAACATATAAAAGGAACTAGAGTTCATACCAGGGTGATGGTAAAAAGCAGGAGGTGAGGTGAAGCTGTATCCGATGTTATGTGGGTACCCAAAAAGATAGGCTGCCACGGATCCGTCACTGCTATCCTGGTAAGTGTTCTCTGATCCCCTGTGCCCTCTGACTTACGCGTTTCAGACTCTTACTGGGTCCTTTCTCAAAGTCCGTCTTTGAGACGCTGAGACATCTTTTGTATTTCACCCATTGTAGCAGTGTCTGTAGCAGATGAATGTTAGGGAAAACAGGATTTATTGTTACTCACCTTTAAATCTGGTTCTCGTAGATCATCTGGGGGACACTGTGCGCCCTCCCTTACACTCTGTAGTGGTTTTGGTTTAGGCTTAGGCTTTGTTATTATAAAACTAAGGACCAGTGGGGATTGGAGAGGGGAGGAGCTTCTCTCAATGCATTGTAGCAGTGTCCCCCAGATGTTCTGCAAGAAATGGATTTAATGGTGAGTAACAATAAATCCTGTTTTTGTGACTGGGAGGAGTATAGAACAACTTATCCTCATTAAACTTATGCAGTGCCATCTTCAAAGAATATTACCCATAGAAGCAACTGGGGTAATAGTGACGGATGTCAAGACTTCAGTAAACAATTGTCCAGATATATATTGGTAGTTGGTAGTTGTGAGATTAGAGCAGAAACAAAGATGTAAAAAAAATTCATACTTACTGTAATAATTTATGATATTTCATTGCATATTTGGGGAATAGATATATTGTTAGACAAAACTTACAGAATTTAGTATATATTCAATAATGTAATGATCAAAACAGTCATAGGAATACTAAGAAATTAAGTTAAGGAACTATAGCCACAAAATGCCACCATCCAATAGCAACTATGTTACTTAGGTGTTATGCCCTATAGACTCAGTGTGACAAGGCAGTGCTTGTATGAAACAAGACACGATGGAGCGCTATCATACAAGTTGTACACAGGGCATATTGCATATGATATATTATCTTACCAAATATCGCATTATATGTGCTGCATGTCTGATGTGATATAATATAACAGTATGATGTCACATTCATTTCTTTACTTCTCTCATATATCACATCAGACATGCAGCACATACAATGCGATATACAGGTAAGATATTATATCATATGCAATATGCCCTTTGTACATGGTCTAGGATGGGATCCAATCCCCCACAAGCTTTCCATACTTGAGGGGGTCTTAAAGTCCACACAGAAGAGGGGAGTGAACTCCACCTGTCACTCTCCTATCTTGTATGGAGATTTTGTGACTTTTGCTGCCATAAAGGGGAAGACCAGCCCCATTGCACTTAATTCCCTTAATTCCCTTCTTAATTACCTAATTAAGTTCTGTACGATAGGTTTTATGTGTGGAAAATGCACATAACATCTGGAGAGCGCATGGGCCCTCCCCTCCAAACACCCACTTACGCAATGTGCGTGTAAAAGTGGGGTGATGTTCTAAAGTATGGATCCGGTCCCTAATCATCATAACCGATGGCTGTATCGGGTACTTTTATAAGATCATTGTACCATGAGTATGTGGCAATAGGGCAGTATTTGCACTAACAAAGTAAACTGTTGGTCCCAAGATGTGCAACATATAAGACAGGAGGAACATAAGACTACACTCGTCCAACACCAGTCAGCCAGCTAAGTAAGCGGCAAGCTCCAAAAATGATTGCTACAATATGTATAATAACATATATAATAATAAATATATAATAACATCAATCAAGCAGTCAATCGATTTTAAAATATGTTAATTAGCTGCTAAAAAATTGAAAACTGTTATTGTTCTACACAAGTGGACTACTTAAGATTAAAATAACAAACAGGATAAATCATAATAGTAATGGTCATTTATACAGGAAGAGGGAGTGGTGAGGGTTAAAGTAAGAAGGTGCAGCTGTTTGCTGCATAGTGCAGATTACACCCTACTGTGCAACTTTTTAATTTATGCATGGCTACCTAAGCACACCAACCCCCCTTGATGGCTCAGATCAATTATAACCCTCATTCGTACAAACTTTATTTAAAGCTGACATTTGAGCAAGTTGGCGGAAAGAAGAAAGCTTTATTGGTAAGATCATGAGTCGCAGCAATGCTATGACAAACAATAGACAGTGTGCCAGGAGTAAGCACCAAATGGCTCTGCTTCTTTAAGGTAACCATGAGGGAAGGACATAGCGCCTTAACCCTCACTGCCAAATATTATTAGCAGCGTAGGCTAGTGTCTCGACCCTGACCTCACCTGAGGCTTTCGTGACTTATCTGGGGCTCATGGGGTTAATCACAACAGTCACCTGGTCTGTTCTACAATGACTAATTCCCCTTCTCCCACCCCAAATATGACTTATTACTAATGAACTGCCACCACCAAGACTATTCACCGGAGGTCTTAGGTTTCCTTTACCCAAATCAAACACGGTTATGCTTTATCAGAATTATCATCAACCCAGAATGACCTCTTCTGTTACCCTTCAGTAGCATTTAATAACCGAGCTGGTCTGACACGTGAATCCGTAAGAACACAGAGACATGAACTTATTAATTGATATTTAATATGATAATAATCACAATGCTTAGTTACAGAGAATAACAAAATAGATATACTATATGCACAACAGTTTCTTATAAAATAAAAGGAGAAAGCACAGAATGACTTACACACAAGAACCGTCCGGGTCGGGACAGACCAGAAATCCGGGTCACCTCTTCCGTTTGGAAGTCCCATGAAGTTAACCCCTGTGTATGTATCATACACACTTTTTAAAGACCAAAAACAGCCCCCACCTTTGTGACATGTGACAGGTCTGGGGTCTGGAGAGAATCTTTTTCCGAAATCCAGCTTTTATGACCCCCCTCCCCTAATAAACTGATCCATTTAAAACAGGGACCTGACCACCTTGTTCTGTCCAACTACATTCAAGGTATTTCCATGAATCACCAGACCCTGGCCAAACAGAGGTCACTCTATAGTTTGATATTAATTGATACTCCTGGTATTTGATAATATCCTGACAGCTAGGCATTGTGCCTGGGTCCCTGTGCACATTGATCATTAGCTGCAGCTCCTGGCAGTGTCATCAATAAAGCCAATGCAATGCAGATCAGTCAAAAGAAACAGCACAGGTAAATGAAGGAGAGACACAGAGGGGGAAGGGTGAGGAATAGCTAAACTGCTACAGGAGTAAGGGTAAGCTGAAGATATACCTGGGAGGGGTGTGGGTCCCAGCTAAGAACAGCCCTATTTCGATAGGGCCATTCTCTCCCAGTCATTTACAAACTGGCTGGGATATCAATTACTTATGCCTCGATGAAGCATAGCAATCGATCTCCGGATCACCGATGACGGTGCTTTGATAGGTAAGCCTAAAAACTAACCCCCAACCCTCCCTAATTCTGACCCTAACCCTCACCTGCAGCCTGACCTTAACCCTCCCTTCCCCGCAGCCTGACCCTAACCATTTGTATATCATGGTTGCCGACTTTTGGCAGCCTCTCTCCGGGAGATCCCAGAGAGAAGCTTTTGACGCTTGCAGGGGGCGGGGCTTAATGATGTGGTTAATACAAATCGCGTCATTTGGCTCCACCCCCTGGCGCATACTGGCCCGTTTTGACTTGAAATAGGGGTCGGACGGGGCTTGATGCCGCAGATTGTGTCATCAAGTCCCTTCCTGTGCCTAGCAACACTAGTATACTAGTGTTGCTAGGCACAGGAAGGGACTTGATGACACAATCTGCGGCATCAAGCCCCGTCCGACCCCTATTTCAAGTCAAAACGGAAACCACGGGCCTCAAGTCACTTGCGGGAGATTTGCCGGCTCTCCCGGGATACCGGGAGTACTGCCCGAATTTTGGGAGTCTCCCGGACATTCCGGGAGAGTCGGCAACCCTGTTGTATATATGGTAACAGAAAGCTCATTGTAATTATATGGGTCAAAATAACTTTAAAAACTATTAGTAAAGAAAATGCTTGTCACACTCCCTGTTTCCATATTTTGGGTTTGGGGACTAGTGATCAGAGAGTGCCTCCATCCATATATTTATCTCCTTTAACATACTAAATGCTTTTATTGTAGGTAAGGGTTGTATGGTGATTAGTAAGTGCTCTCATGCAATAAATATAACCATATACATAATACTATACATACATACATACATACATACATATATGGTAAAGCTGTATGATATTCCAGGAGAGAGAGAGGAATATTGCAACTGACTCCTCCTCCCTACATTTAAAAAAAAAAGGAAAAAAAACCCAATACAATGAATGTGCAGTAAAGTACTATTTACCTGTTTACCTATTTACAATGACACTGCACTCTGAAATATATGTTTTGCATTGGCCCAGAGCCACCCTTTGGTGATAATAATGTTCTCCATTTGATGTCCATCATTTTTCATGAATTAATTTGCCATCATTAGAGAGCAATGACTTTTTGATCATAATGAATATGAATATGTGTTGGGCCCTTCATGCCCCTGTGGGTGTGGATCTGCGGTAAGAACATCCCTTTTTTCTAAATAGCAGTTTTATACCAGCCAGTTCCGAATTGGCTCTCAAATCGATTGCTTCTGCCCTGTAGAGGAGAAGCAATCCCCAGAACGAAGATACAGCAGCAAATGGTAATTATTTAACTAACCCTAATCCTTTTCCTTACCCTAACCCTCCCTCTCCTCCCTGCAGCCTGACCCTAAGCCTCCCTTCCCCACAGCCTGAACCCTAAGACTTTCTTCCACGCAGTCTGAACCCTAAGACTCCCCAACCTGCAGCCTAACCTTAAGATTGCCCTCCCTGCAGCCTAACCCGAAGACTCCCCATAGACTTCCCTGTAATACTCACCTGTCTGGTCCGGTGTGGCAGGTCTGCAGTGGTGCAATAGGTCTGCGGCGGCAGTTTACGAATGAATGAATGAATGGGTAAGCTGAAAAATAAATTTGGCTCTGTTTGTTTTTCTATAATACTATTTGGTTTTAATGTTTATTTTAAATTTTTGTACGGCTGAACATTATTGAAACATCGTTTTTTTTATTTATTTATTATGTATGTATTTACATGTTTTTATTGTACCTATGAATTAAACTAAATATTTTAAACCTATTTCTTTACTATTAGTTAGTATATCACTATATACAATTAATTCTATAGTGGAGGGTGAGGACAACAATACTTTTATTTTCAACCTGGGAATCAAACTCATTACCTCAGTGTTGTGAGTCACAACTGCTACTCATTAAGTTACTGTGCTGGCTCAGGTACCTCTCTGCCATCTGCTTTTGAAAGAACATAATGAGGAGAATTTTTTGCTTATAGGCCGTAATGTGTTATTAATGGCTACAGTTTTTTCCAATTTACCAAAAATAATTTTAATTTATTAAATATAAATTATAATTTTTTTAATGTTAAGGGACGGCCCTTTCTTTTATTATTTATGTATCTAGGGGGGCATTACTTTGTTGTGTTTGGCAAAGGATGAGATGGCATGCTGGTACTTGTAGTTCTCCAAGCACCAGTATCCCCTGGCATCCACGGGCATGCTGGTGCTTGCAGCACTACAAGCATCAGCATGCCCTGACACATTTAAATCCACTAAAACCCAGAAAATTCATGGGTGATCTGGGTTTTTGTGGACTTATAATGCAGCTATTTTTTAGACCTGGCACATTGAGCTGCTGTGCAGAGGAATCCAGCTTCTCACATGTGTTTGGTCTCATTGGGCCGTATGCAGAGCTTTTCCGATATGAGCTACTGCGCATGTGCAGTAATTTTGTAACAACATCTACTTACTTAAAGACCGCGTATACGCAATCTACGTTGCAACAAGTAACGTAGATGTCCTAACGAAATTACAGCGCATGCAATGCGGCCGGAGCTCTGCATACGGCCCATTATGTCATCATTACACTTCAGTCTCTGACTTTTTTTTTACTCTTGGTATTAATGCAGTTTTGTGATTTGTAAAACTGTTGTTGTAAATAATTAATAATTTAAACTCTGGGACTATCTCGCAGATTTGTCACAGCAAATTCCTATGTAACGTTTGCACTGTTTATGCTTTTCAATGTCTTGAAAGCCCTGACCAATATAGATTGTATCACGCAGTGCAATAACACACACGGGCTGGTTCAAATACCCAAACTGAATGCAAAGTATCCGTCCTACAATGCCCATAGGAGCCGCAGGGGGTCGCTACAGCTAATCAGTTTATCCCATTTCAACTCGAGGCCCAATCCCGTCACCTCGCGAGACTTCCGCGCACGACTAATGTGATCGGAAGTAGCTACTCTTTCTCTTTTCCGGCGGCCATAGTGGACTGTGTAGCTGGGTAAGGATCTCCGTGGCGCGGTGTGAATTCTAATCCATAGCCATCTTCCCCTGCGATGCTCGTTTGACTGTCCCCTGCTGTGGTAGTGGGTAGTTGGTATCACAGACATGGTCCGGAGATAAATATTAGCGACATCGCTGGGGATTTGCTGTGTTTCTAGCTCCCTGTCGGGGTGTGATCTTGCAGGGCCCGGGAGGCTGTAAGTGCCCCGGCTACCTGCATGTATCGCTATAGTTATATGTCAGGGCTGTGAGGGTCTCATGTCCTTTACACAGTGCTGTCATGATCGCAGTGACATCTCTCTTACTGCCCTCCATGATTCCGGGGCCCTCATAGTGCTTTGATGGGTTCACGTAGGAAATAGCATTATGGGCACTTTGTGTCAGAACATTATTATTGTTCGTTACGTGTCAGGTAACCTTTTCCATACCTGCAATGGACGCATGTCTGTATATTAAAGTGTTGTCTTCGTCTTGTACTTGCTGACCTGTGAAGCTGCATTTACTTAAACGCTTTCTGCTATACAGTAATTTTCAGACATGCTTTTTGCTAGACATGGTCTTTATGTTACCACTGTGGTTCTGATTTGTTTCCAGTTGCATTAGACATTAGTACAGTATATCTAATTATGTTCTTTTGGAAATTTGTTGTTGCTTATTGTACATGTAAAAAGCTTTGGTTGCTTACATTATTTTCTATTTCCATAGTCACCATGAAGCTCAGTCCATTTGTTTCTTCGGACCGGTCCAAGAACCGTAAAAGGCACTTCAATGCCCCCTCTCACGTGCGCAGGAAGATCATGTCTTCTCCCCTTTCCAAGGAACTGAGGCAGAAATACAATGTACGGTCTATGCCCATCCGTAAAGACGATGAAGTACAGGTATGTGGCTTGATATTAAATGATGGTAACTGCTGTAAGTTTACGTTATCTTTTGTTTGGTTGATTTAAACGTTTTATAGTTCAATTGGGAGTTTTTGAGTTGAAACCTGTTAAACTGTACCAAGAAGGTTTAGTGGCAAATGTGACTTTCCAAAATCAGGATGTGGTGGGTAATTTTGTTTTATAATGAAAGCACTTCATCTGCTATTACATCTTTTGTAATGTGATGTTAAATATAAGGCTGAAAAACATTACAATTATATTTACATTTCGATAACACTTTCACCTCCCTTCTGAGACCTTTAAATACCTGTGTATAAAAGGTTTGTAATAGGGAGGTAGATGGATTCATCTGATTGGAGCGGTGTCTGTCCTGTGATTTTTCACCTCATTAACAGATGAAACAAGCTTATGTTTTCTGTGGTCTGTGTTTTTATTTGACTTGCACTTCTTGATGGCTCTTTACCTTGTTTTAGGTGGTTCGTGGACACTACAAAGGCCAGCAAATTGGTAAAGTTGTCCAGGTGTACAGGAAGAAATACGTCATTTACATTGAGCGTGTACAGCGTGAGAAGGCCAATGGAACCACTGTTCATGTTGGTATTCATCCCAGCAAGGTACGTGACATTTCTTGGAACAAAAAACTGTTCCTTATGTTGTGCTATTTTGGACATTATTACACTTACATTTAAGTGTGTACTTAGTGAGAAGCCTTTAGTTAATAAATCAAAGCTATAATATCAACTTGTAAATGTAGGCAACAGGTCGGTTACAGTATTTTCCATTTAAATCTTTGAGTGGGTAAAAATTATTGAAGTTTTCTTTAAGTAGATAGATATTGGTGTAGGCTGTGCAATAGGTGTGCTATCAGTTTAACTGTGTTCCTTTTTGTGAACTGTTTGGCTGCATGTGATGTGATTTGCCTTGTGTAGGCCCAGTACTAGAGCCCTAGAAGTGTAATGCATGTTAATTCATGATAGTCACTGACCATTGTGGAATGATCTGCATAAATGGCAGTATAAGATTAGTCTTTTTCTGACACTTAATGAAACAAGAGTCCCATATAACATGCAGAGAATTGTTTATTTTTAGCCTTCAATCCTGTATATCAGTATGCTTACAGAAGATGAGTATTTAGAAATTTGTAACAGACCATTAGGCTGATCCAGAGTTTGATGGTAAAAGGAAAACAGGTGGTGGTGTAGACCTGAGCAAAACCATGTTTAACTGGCAAATTTAAACAGTATAAACAGAACTAATTTCAGAAGGGAAGTTTCCTGGCTCAACTATTTACTGATTGCTCATGGTTTTACAGCATGTGAGTTTTATGTGCTAAAAGAAAAACATTTTCCCTGCATGCAATATATAATTTGTATATCTCATTGTGCCTCCTGTTTTGCTCTTTAAAAAAAAAAATATATATATATATATGTAAGTGCAGCTTTGGGTCAGCTCCCCCACATGTACAGTTTTTCTCCCATTTGAATTATCCCTTATACTTGTGTATGTAGGGTTTGTAACAGGGAGATAGATGGATTCATCTGATTGGAGCGGTGACTGTCCTGTGACTTTACACCTCATTAACAGATGAAACATGCTACTCTTATGCAGGGTACTCACAAGCACAATTTCCTGGCGTTCTGACAATGGTCCCAAAGTAGGAGAATTCATGCAGCATGTACAACACTGCCTGATCCTTATAGGATTAGCACAGTGTCTGTCACAATGTTTGTTAGTTAAACTATTGTTAGTTGGAAGCATTTCTGGATTGGTTTATCAGTGTTCCGACAAATCGATCCAGGATACATGCTATCCAATAGTCAGACTACTCGACTTATCACTGGCTGTGGTTGTATTTAACTTAACCAAATGCAAAATAGTTTGCAACAGAATGAAGGGATGATCTTGCCCCATTCCTTGCAGTTGAATGAGCACCCATATTAATATAGCTTGGTGTTCTTTTCTTGCTCATACTAAATTGCATGTTTTTGTTAACCTCTTCAGGGATACTGGTGCATATGTGAATATTTACTTTTACCGAAAACCTTAAGAGAAATTGTTTATAAACGGAGCAATTTTCCTTGTGTCAATTATTTCATATTGCTGCTATGACATAAATATATTAGCTGTTCATTGCGTTCTCTATGTTCACCAGTAGAGGGCAGCTGTCAATCTGAAGTTTAAAAAAGTAGTTAAAGTATTTGAGTACCTCAGTACTGTATTTTTTTTAAGTCTGATTGTTCATTCTGCACTTCTACGTCTTACCACTCAGTAAGAAACATGCAGTCTGTACTTAAGTCCATAACTAATAATCTCTCAATGATTAGGGTCTCTAATAAATAAAGATAAAGATCCTGTATTGCACATTATGTATGTTTGTTCTAACTATTGTCTAATAGAAACAACCTAATGTCCTGAAAGGTCTTTAGCTTGTCTATGGTATAACTTACTTTATATACCTTTTATAGGAGAGAGACCTACTAAGTGATAACTGCTGAGTCTTAGGTGCTTTGGGTTCAAGAGACTGAATTACAAAGAAACCAGCATGTTTTATAGTTTCTATCTTTAATAAATGAAGTGTCATCCAGTTAATATAGAAATAGAAACTGATTTATTACAAGCTACCAAAATTGATGTAATTTGGCATCATTTACTGTTTTCTTTACTTTTTATTTTAAATGGCTTAGCTGCTTTTCATCCCTTAGGAATATAAAATAGGGATTAACAGAAGTCCTGGTGCCAGATTTACTAAACTGCGGATTTGAGAAAGTGTAGATGTTGCCCATAGCAACCAATAAAATTTTAGCTGACATTCTCTAATATGTAATAGTAAAGTGAGAGTTAGAATCTGATTGGTTGCTATAGGCAATATCTCCACTTTTCCAAACCCGCAGCTTAGTTAATCTGGCCCCAGGAGTCTAGTTAGCTTCAATACTTTGTTCAATACTCAATGTAACCATTATAATTGGTATTGGCATCTTATGAACACTATTTCCACTAAATATAGAATGTTAAGGATCTTTTGATATCCTGCATCATTTATATCCTTGAGGAAAGTATGCTAGCTACTAATAGCAGAGTAATAGGTGTTCTGCGAGAAAATGTAAGAACAGGATTCTATCATTTGAGTTGTAATAGTCTGGAAAAGGCTACCTGCACTGCTTGTTATAATTATAGCGTGAAGTAATCTGATTGCACTATATAAAAACCTGTTACTAAATACATTTTCATAAAGCACTGATAAAGGTTCGCTTTTCTTTTCGTACAGCACTGAATTTTGGTTGTTTTTGTTAGGTGGTTGCCACAATGGAGAAATTATTTACTATTTGGATGTGCTGTTATAATATTAATGATTGCCTTGTCACTAAATTATTCATTGGTTGGCTTGGCTGTTTCTATTGCATTAGTCTAAACTTTGTTCACAACGCACATAGTGTTCTTTTCATGCAGTATCCTCAGTAAAGCTGGCTAAAACCATTGTCTGGTTGTCCTTTAATTGTTGAGCACAACTGCTGAGATTTGGAATCTAAAAACGGATGAGTAACATTTGTGCCTGAATATATTACTGTATTACAAATATTATTGTATTCTAGTTAAATACTGTTAACAATTCTTTTTGTCACTTAGGTGGTAATCACCAGACTAAAGCTCGACAAAGATCGCAAGAAGATCTTGGAACGCAAAGCCAAGTCTCGCCAAGTTGGCAAAGAGAAGGGCAAATACAAGGAAGAATCCATCGAGAAGATGACGGAGTAACTCTATCAATGAAAAATAAAACTGTAGTTTCTACTAAGTGCCTTGTCTGTCCCAGCTTATTCTTTTTATTGTACATGAACTTCCCAAAATGTCAGAGGGTGTAAGAAAGGCATGAACCTGGGATGATTTGATGAACTGGGGGTATATTTACATAATTAAGTAGTGGTATCAATTGGAGCATTTGCATTTTTGAGAGCAATCAATTTGCAAGAAAAATAAAGGATAGATAACTGGCTGGCTCCATATTTAAGTATGCACTGAGCAATGTCCACTGTAACAGACGCGAAGATACTACAGTGCGACTGTTTTGTGTGTGCAAGAGTAGTTCAGCTATTTGACGTCTACACACATGCCCCACATAACTCGGATCATATGTCAGTGCTTGGCCAAAACCTCCATGTATGATTCAATTTCCACCATGCTGTACACATCGTGGGTTGTCGCACCCGGTGTTGGAAAGGCTTGCAGTGAAAAATCAAGAATTGTATGATGGGGATTGGTGGATGTAGAGGCAAGAGGTTGCCAACTTCCTGGCATTGGCCAATTCCTTGACAGTTTTGTATAGATTTCTTTTATGTTCATGTAAATTGAAGGATCAGTGTGTCCTGTTCTAGTTAGGGCAAGCCATATACTATATTTTCTAGCCAATCTGACCTAAGGTGCAATCAGAATGAATTGGTACATCCAGTAGCTTTAAACAGTTTTTGGATAGTTAAGTGCATAAATAATTTGGACTAACTGATTGTCACTGTATGACCAGCTAAAGATGCAAACTATTACGAGCTTTTTGAGGCTGGGTACACTTGGTTTGTACTGAAAATTGTGAAGACACATATACACGCTGTTGATTTCTACCATAAATTTGGGTCCTCAGGATCCAGATTCTAGTATTTTAAGCATTTCTGACTGGGGCAGTCAGGAGCTGGTTGTATACAGTGTACTGCTGCTCTGAGGTCATGAATTCATTTCCCTTATCTTGGAGTGTGGGTTTCCTTGCACAATGTCCAATAATATGCTGGTAGGTTAATTAATTGATTGCTATTCTGCATCATCATGCTACTTAGTCTTACACCTGGGCCTGGATTCAAAGTTTGGGAGTAGGGGTAAAACTGGTGCAAGTGTACAGCTCGGCTGAACCATTTTGCAACGTCAGGGGTGCTCATTAATCACAATTCTTTAATATGCAGGGTAAATGCATTACTTTTGCACACAACTCAAATATGGCATGGCTTAATGTTTAATCTATGAAACAGTTGAGCGAAGAAATTTCACCTTAAATATAATTTTGATTTCACAATTTAAATTTTCCTCCCTTCGCAGTTCAACATGGTATTGCTCAGGTCTACACTTGCACCTAAAAAAGGCCCTGGTCTCTAAAGTTCAGTATCTCTAGTGGTATATCTAATCACTTTCCATGACCTTTTACCATTGTTTTCCATATACGGGTATGCGCGAGGATTATGTATTCTGAGATTCTTTTCATTTTATGGAAAAAAGCCCACAGCAAAATGACATTTCCGCAGGGCCAACGGAAGCCTTAACCTACCAGTCAAGCTCTCAGCCCTCACTTATAGGAACATGGTTAAAGTTTACCATGTTACCAGTACACAGGTAATGGTTGCTATGCGGCTCAATAGACTTTTCTTTTAATGATGCGCCTCAGTAAACTACCAGAGAGGCAGCCCTGAAACGTATGATGGTAGTGGAACCTGCCCCTGGGGCAAGGGCTGTGTGTCGGTAAAGGTGCAGTTGTGCGCCCAAGGAGAGTTTCTGGGGGTTAGCTGTGTAAATGAGGGGTTGGGGCAGGGAAGCCCCATTACAGCTAGTCATAAAAGTTAAGGTAAGTGTCCACATTTACCTACCACCAGTGGGAAGTGCAAGGGGTTGTGCACTCTCTGCTACGGGTGCGTAACTACGGAGGGGCCTGGATCCC
>WWET01000111.1:245089-255287 GCA_011038615.1 Limnodynastes dumerilii
GTCAGTAGTTGTTCTCTGTGGGTTTTCTCCGGTAGGATCCATTGGGCCAGAACAAACTGTCACGTTCAAGGGGTGTTTGGGATCTGTCCCGGGTGTCAGAGATGAATACAACTGAGATGGCTGGAATTGGAAGTGAGCTGGTTTAATGAAGGACGGGTGCATACAGGAAATGAACAAAACAATAGTCTATGAATCTGGAGGTGCAGGGAGACCAAGGGGATTGGATGTGCACTGGGATAAAGCAAAAGTCCGTGAACAGGGGCACACACTGGTGGATGAGGGTTACCCTTGGGTAGATGTAGCAATAAAGTCCCGGCAGAATAAACTGTAGTATGGGGAATAGTTGAAGTGGAATACTCCGGTTAGTAGAATATGCAGAATTTAGCTGAGATGATGAAGGTGAATCCGGAAAGCAGATACTGTAGAGCTGGTGGTGGAGTCAGCAGGACCAGAGTTAACAGAGCTGGTGTCAGCAGGGTTGAACCAACTGGACCGCAGGACTGGAACTCAGGACCGGACCTTAGGGCTGGACTTCAGGACGGAACCTCAAGACAGGACCTCCGGACTGGAACACTAGACTGGACCTCTGGACTGGACCACAGGACTGGACCACTTGACTGGACCATAGGACTGGACCACAGAACTAAACCACAGGACCGGACCACTGGACTGGACCACAGAACCGGACCACTTGACTGGACAACAGAACCGGACCACTGGACCACTGGACTGGACCAACAGGACTGAATCACTGGACTGGACCACCACACAACTGAACCACAGGACCGGACCACTGGACTGGACCACAGAACCGGACCACTTGACTGGACAACAGAACCGGACCACTGGACCACTGGACTGGACCAACAGGACTGAATCACTGGACTGGACCACAGGACTGGACCAATCAGGACTGGATCAAGCAGGACTGGATCTAGCAGGACTGGATCAGACAGGAGCTCAATGCAGGAGTACAACAGGACTGAAGCGCTGGACTGGACCACAGGACTGGACCAATCAGGACTGGATCAAGCAGGACTGGATCTAGCAGGACTGGATCAGACAGGAGCTCAATGCAGGAGTACCAGGCACCTAGAGGACCTAGTTGTTCTGGCAACGTTGGAACAGTGCACAGGGTTTAAATAGTGTGCCCTGTTCACTGATTGGCTGGAGGACCGGAGAACACTGAGTCTATTGGAGAAGCGCTGTCATGTGACTAGTCCAAGATGGCCGCGCCAATGGATCAGAGCATCACCGTGCTTGCCGCCAGAATCCCACGCGGAGGACGCCGTGGCAAGACTGGTGAGTATGAGCAGAGGCTGTCACTGCTTCAGTGACAGACTCCGACGAGCTGCAGCAGCCGCGCACCGGGAGAGGGACGCCGTCAGGGAACCAGGGAGCAGGTAAGTGCGGCGTCTGCCACGGCTTGTGATTTACACAGTATCAGCCATGAAGTAAAACAAATTATACAATTCTAACCTGACATTCAAATGCTGTTCTTCAGAGGCCTGGCCTTGTCCCATATCTTCAACTGCATGTTCTTTGCATCTTACAGGCTTTTATTAAGTAATGCACGTTTCTTCACAGCCCTCAAAGTAATAGTAGACATTTTAAAGCTTAAGCTACCAGTAATTGAATCTAATTCGATTACGCTTTAAAGAACCTTTCACTGTTCCCATCATGCATATTTTGAAAACCGAAATGTAATCATGGGTGGAACTAAATATTTCCTTCTCTTTTTCTTTCTGATGGTGTGGATCAACCAAATCATCAGTCTGTCTCTTGACTTCCAGTCACTTTTATGTAGTGCAAACAGCAGCACCCCAAAATGTAAGAAGCCTGGAGGTCAGATTTCATTCTTTAATGATCCCTATGATCCTACACTTCCCATCTTCATCACAGTGTCTCCTGTTTATTTACCCTCTCTCTCTTAGCATGTTAGCTCTTATGAGCAGGGTCTTCCTCCCTCCTGTCATTATCTCTTTACCCTGTCATCATCTCTTCCCACCTTTTTCTCTCTACTGTCTATCTCTCTCTCCTTATTCATCTGCTCCTACACACATATCCAGCATCTTAATTTTCATTACATATTGTTCCGCTATCTTTGTACTGTATTTTATCTTTTGCATTGTACATGTATTCTTTTTTTATTTTATTCCTCTGTTAATTATTGTATTGTAAATATAATTACTGGTTTTGCTATTGCCTCTGTACGGCTCTGTGGATACCATGTGGCACCTTATAAATATAAATGATTATTATTATTATTATTAATAATAATAATATCATCACTTCCCACCTTTTTCTCGCTACTGTCTATCTCTCTTCTTATTTATCTGCTCCTACACACATATCCAGCATCTTTATTTTCATTACATATTGTTCCGCTATCTTTGTACTGTATTTTATCTTTTGCATTGTACATGTATTCTTTTTTTATTTTATTCCTCTGTTAATTATTGTATTGTAAATATAATTACTGGTTTTGCTATTGCCTCTGTACGGCTCTGTGGATACCATGTGGCAGCTTATAAATATAAATGATTATTATTATTAATAATAATAATAATAATAATAATAATAATAATCCCAGTTTGCCCCTGCTGTTGGTATTCAGCCCCTGCTGCATGCAACTACTGCAATTCGAGCTAAAGGCACTATCCATGTGCAATTTGAGCTGCCAAGCACAGCCTTTTCAACAAAGTAGAATTCTATTTGGTCAATTATGAAAACAAAAATCCCCAATATTAATAAATGTAATGAAGTACTTTAAATACCATATGCATTCATGTCTTGAGAGTGGAATATAAACTGGGGGAATTTATAATGCTGTTATAACAAGCATTCTTTTATCTATGTCATTTCAACCAATCTAAAAGTACCTGTCTGACAATAGCTTTCAAATTTTCTGTGACACCAGTGAAGCAAGTTAGTCACATTGGGGTAAATCCAGACCTATCGGCTAGTTATGTTACATCGTGTAGCGTATTTACATTAACGTAATTTCTATGAATTCCCCTAGACACTCCCCTCGCTCGTATGTACTTTGGCCGTTTTACGCTGCCCAAACCCTACCTTAACTTTTCCTAGCGAAAGTACTGATGTACGTAATGGATTTACGTATGTGACAGCCAAACCCAGCCCATACTGTCCAATTTAAATGCCTCCCTTCGCCTCCAAAGCGTAATTACGGGTGTCGTATTGATGCCCCCTCCCCTTCGTTCATATTTACGCTGATGCTACGTACAGTAGGAGTTACTTGGTGTAACATCTGCTGCGCACATGCGCAGTAAATACAAATAGCCGATTTGACGTCATTGGCTAGCGTAAATACGCCTACATACTTAGCTTAGAATCTGGCCTATTAGTTCCATTATCTGCAGGTTCACCTAGATTTTATTTGATACATTGCTTAAAAAAAAGATATATTAATATAAGTGAAACAAAATACTGCAGAATGTTTGTAGAACTTTTCGAGTATTATATTCATTTTACAGTAAAGTTGCATATTGTGTACTTCATCACTAACAAGTAGTTAATTATTAACAATTATTTTTAGTAGCATCATGGCAATGTCAAACCCAAGGTCAACAAAAATAACATCAATACTCTATTTCAAATTAATCTTTCTGTAAGAGATTCACCAAAAGAGTAGTGTTTGTAAATGCTGAACATTTAATTGTTCAATCAATATTTATTGCAGAATGATAATGTTTAATCTAGGGCGTTTTAAAACTATACAAACTCCTTCCAGGAAAGTTATTGATTTGGGGGGTTTTTTCAGGATAGACTTCAATAATGTAGCAATAAATAAAATAGTAGTTTCTGATAAATAATAGTGTTTCTAGTAAAAGCATAAAGTTAAAATGTGTCCAGGCAGCAATCTAAATGGTCTAATAAAATAAAGCAATAAAATGTGTAGTGTCTGGAGACAGCTATTGAAGTAAAACTTATTTGGAAGACGATCATATCTTAAAAGGTTTTTTTTTTTTGGTGATTAAACTTAACTGAACTCAACCTTATTTTACACCCAAATTTGCACTATTTTTGTACACCAAATAATTTTAAACTCCTAAAGTGGATTGTTCATGCCTTAGAAAATATATCTACTAGCAAAACACTGTAAAAAAAATAAAACTGAATACAGGCTTTTATAGTTTGCATTTATTATCTTCAAGAAAGAACAACAGCACCATTTATGAATATTAACAAAATATGGCAGTAAATGTGTACAGTGACTGATTTATATTTGTACTTCTATTTGCAATTAGAATAGACATCTACACAGACATGTGATGCCCCCATTTCAAATTACTTTGCCCATGGAACTTTTCAGTGACCTCTATTATTATAATATGTATAATAATATTCTTAAAATGCATACATGATAATAAGGTATACTAGTAAAATCCATTACTGGAGACCATAAGCACAGGGGTGTATACATATGTACATTTTTGTGTTACCGTACATTATACATCTATGTAATGTGTAATAATAGTCTGGATTATTAATGACAATTACAGCTTTAAGTATTTAACAAAGAGATTTAGGATCGGATCAATGCTTTCAGAAGTCTATTTGAGCGACAGGAGTGGTCTCCCAAGCACTCTCACGGATGTGTGGATAAAAGTGGGGATCCACTATTGAACCTGCATTATTTTCTGAGCTCTAAATGCAGTTAGATCATAGGATTCGGCCCTTAGGGCTTAACCACTTTATGACTGCCAGCGTTGTATGTAAGTCAGTGCATGAAACATGGCCATTAACTTAGAGACAGCCCAAGAGTCCAGTGTATAGTACCTTTCAATACAAATTCTCTTCCAGATCATTTCAGAGCTTGCTGGGAAACTTATAACCTGTAGAAAAACATACTTTTTAAACACTATTTTTTATTTAGCATTAAGCTGTCAGTAATAACATTTGGGAATCTATTGGCTGCTAAATTTTCACATCTTATTGCCACCTCTTTAAAAACGCTAATCTAAACTTATTTGTCTGCATAAGCATCTTTGTCATGTCACTGGGATTACTTTAGAATTGGAGGAAAGGGCATCCTTGAGGAGGGCAGGGAAGGTCCATATCGGATCACTTTCTGTAAGCTACCTTTAATTCCAATGGGCTGTTGATCTTAAAGATAAAGTATAAAAAGAATGTCACCCATAATGTTACAGAGGTTGCTACCAGCAATATCTATCCAGTGCAGAACTGTTCACATTTACTACCACAGAGCCTTGTGCACACAACTCATTAGGGTATCCATCTAAGCAAATATAGAGGAATTTGTGTGCCTAGAAATGCAGAATTTAGGTCTACATCCAGGGTTGTGTCTGCTAATGTCATTACATCAATCTCTGTGTTTCAGGGTCATATGTTTCCTTATAAATCTTATAGTTCCCTGCAAGTCACACTCTGAAACTTGCCTTGTCTTGAGTCGTAATTTGCATTGTGCTTGTCAAAGAGTTGTGGTGGTAAGAAAGGAAATTAACACATTTGATTTTGCAGCCAGACAAATATGAGGGCAGAGGGTAGACCTCTTGAAAAAGAACTCAAAGCCTCCTGTTCCCCTATTTTTCAGTCTCTGCTGAGACTGTCAGGGTAAGCCTTAGCAGATATATTGCTCCGTATCATGTTACCAGTTGATTTTGTATCCCACAGTAATTGCCCCAGTACTATTTCTGCACAAGTGCAGTGCCATAACACCACTTAATTTTCTGGCTGACTGTGTAAAAAGGACCCCAAATACCCCCACCAAAAAGGGATATGTAAATGTCTTAACTGGGATGGCATAACATGAATCAGGTTATAAGCATAAAAAGCATACATTTACCCCTGGATCCTATACTGATAACAGGTCATATGGTAATTTATTACATTATTAGATAAATATTTAGGGTAGCACATAAATTACTAAATCCCTAAAATTAACTTTTATATAATGTCCATGAAATCAAAAGTTATTTATTCAGATATAGAAAGAAAGAGATGCCTTGGCAATAGAAAACAGCATACTGTATATTTGGAACCATAATTATTCTGGTCTTCAATGTAGAGAAACTGCCCAGTCATAAAGAGGTTAGGGGACAGATTTACTAGAAAAGTGGGGAAAAGCGGAGATGTTGCCCGTAGCAACCAATCAGATTTTAGCTGACATTCTCTAGTATGTAATAGGAAAGTGAGAGCTAGAATCTGATTGGTTGCTATGGCCAACATCTCCACTTTTCCAAACCTGCAGCTTAGTAAATCTGGCCCTAGGAGTGTAGTATACCATAGAAAATAGTTGAGAAGATATGTGTATGGTGTATATATATATATATATATATATATATACACACACACACACACACACACACATACCACACATATAGCTGAGGGCTTACAGGTTACTAAAGTGGTGGTGGTGAACACAGCAACTAATCACAGTATAACTATAATTTTTAGAATGTACAAGAAAATGGTTGCTGTTGACATCACCTCCACTTTATGGAGCTTTAATAAATCTACTTATTTCATGAGTTTCATGAGTGCATAGCATTTTGCTCTTTTAAGTTTTTATCCCATGTAAATACAAAGACACACACAAGTACACACATAAAATATATACATTTACATTTATATGATATTGTATCATAACCAAATTTTCTACTATATATAAAAATGATCTTTATGCACCTTCTCCCAAATGTCTGAGATCGACAGTATTCCATATATAACTATTCTACATGTAGCTCTGCCATCCATTTCCATTGGATATGATTCCCTTCCCTTACCCAAGACAAAAATGTACATAGTTAATAATCATATATAATAACATGGATCACACATGGAGACAAAGAAGTAATAATTCATGCTTTCCATTTTTGTAGATTGTTACAATGATTTAAAAACACTGTTTATATTAAGTTCAGTGCACAGTCTTGCTAAACCAGAGATTTTCACACAGATAACCTGGCAGCAAAAAAGCTTCTTTGTTGTAGACGGTGGTGGCTTTAATCTTCAGTGGGGTTTATACTTCATCTAAGAGGATTGAGTGGGGGCAGCATTTCTCTGTTCAGTCTGTGTTAAGTCTTTCTGCCAGTCCTTATCGTCTTCACAAAGCTTTCTTCTCCAGTCCATTAGCTCTTGTAATGCTGCACTCTCATTCTCTGACAACCTTAACTGATGAATAACCTAAAGAAGAAGAATGGAGTTTATTTATTTAATCAAACACTTGATCATTTATACTTTCATGTAGTAGGGATCCATAACTGGGATCCATAACTGCAGTTGCTACATAGAAACATAGAAAGTGATGGCTGATAAGAGCCACATGGCCCATCCAGTCTGCCCAGTTGTTTATTTAAAACTATACTGACCCTATACCCTATTTACCCTCAATTTAATTTAAGATTTAGGATATCCTTATATTTATCCCAAGCATGTTTAAACTGTTCTACTGTGTTAGCCTCAACCACCTCAGATGGGAGGCTATTCCATTTATCAGAGTTGTTTATTTAAAACTATACTGACCCTAGACCCTATTTTACAGTCAATTTAGTTTGAGATTTAAAAAATCCTTTTATTTATCTCAACAATGTTTAAACTGTCCTACTGTATTATCTCTACCATCTCAGATGGGAGGTTAGTCCACTAATCAACTACCCCTTTTAATAAAGCCATGTTTCTAAACATTGCACCTCATTACTTTGAAAAATGTCCCCCCCCCAGCTAGTCAACCCCTTGATATATGTAAAAGTTGCTATAATATCCCATTGGTCCTTCTCTGCTCCAAGCTATACATGTTTAGTCCCTCTAGCCTTTCTTGGTATGATTTGTGACACAGGCCATGGACCATTTTAGTTGCTCTTCTTTGCACAGTCTCTAATGTATTTATGTCTTTCTGGAGATATGGCCTCCAGAACTGAACACAGTATTCTAAGTGAGGTCGTACCAACGATCTATAAAGGGGCATCACTACTTCTCTCTTTCTGCTAAAAAATTCCGCTCCCTATGCAACAAAGCATCTGACTTGCGTTTCTTATTGCTTTGTTAGATTGCTTGGCTACCTTTAAGTCACATGAAATAAGGACTTCTAGATCCCTTTCCTCCTCAGTAGTTTCTAATGTAGTGCCATTAATGATATATTGAGCTTTTGGGCGTTTGTGCACCAAGTGCATGATTTTGCATTTTTTGGCATTAAACTGCAGTTGCCACACTCTTGACCATTCCTCCAGTCTACCTAGATCATCCCTTATTTTCTGTACCCGTCCTGGCTTGTCTACCCTGTTACATATCTTAGTGTCATCTGCAAAAAGGCATATTTCCCCTAAATACCACAGGCAATATCACATATAAAGAAATTAAATAGCACTGGTCCAAGTACAGAACCCTGGGGTGCTCCACTGGTTACCTTACCATCCCCAGATTGGATTCCATTTACTACAACCCTCTGTTGTCTATCCTGTAACCAAGATTGTATCCATGCAACTATCTTTAAGTCAAATCCCAAAGTTTCCAGCTTGTTTAACAGTCTGCGATGTGGCACAGTGTCAAAAGCCTTACTAAAATCTTCATACGCTATGTCTACAGCTCCTCCTTTATCTAACACTAAATATATAAGATTTGTTTGACATGATTTTCCCCAAGTGAATCCATGCTGCTTGGGATCATGTAAGTTACTGGATTTAAGGTACAGTACAATTTGTTCCTTTAACAGTGTTTCCATCAATGTCCCTACTACTCACTGGTTGGTAGTTTGATGCTTCTTCCCTAATTCCACTTTTATGCAGAGGGACGACATTTGCTATTTTCCAGTCCTCTGGAATCACCCCAGTTATTAGTGACTGATTGAATAATTCATTTTATGGTTTTGCCAGCACCCCTCTAAGCTCTTTTAGTATCCTAGGCTGTATCCCATCTGGTCCCATTGATTTGTCCACTTTCAGCTTTGAAAGTTCTAGCGCCTTTGGATCCCATACAGGCCCCCCATTAATTGGGTTCATATTTACAGAACAGGTCACTTTCTCACTAAGCTCCTCAGGACACACGCTTACACTTAGGCCTAAGTCTGTGTCTAGGCTGTTAATGAGACAGAAAAAGAAGAACTGTTCTGTCCGAACTTTGTTCCATCCGAGATCATTTCCAAGGAAATGGGCTGTGCTTCCCTTCCGCCCGCTAAAGCAGGCGGGGGGAAGCATGTAAAGTGTACAGTGTGAGAGGGGGCTCCCACACCGTAGCGGATCAGCGGTCATACGGACCACTGATCCGCACGCCGCATTTAAGGCAGGCTTATGGCAGCATAAGCTGCCATAAAGCCCGCACGACAGAGGGGAGTGACAGGGGGTGTGCACTCCCTTCTGTCTCGCGTAATTTCAGACCCCCGCGCGCACGGAAAGCATGCGGGGGTTTGAATTCGGTCCATGGTTGTTTGTTAGGCAACAGTTCTTCTTTTTCTGTCCAATATAATACAATTGTATGCTGCACCCGGATGTCTTGGCAGTAATTTATTAAATGGTGACTGGTGCAGGTCTCTTCCCCCTTTCTCTAGGCTGTTAATGGTTCATCCCAGATATCATGTCTCCTACAGAATTTACAGTTCCTTAGTTTGCCTCATATAGTGCTAGCTGGAGTCATATACCTTTTAAATCTTAAATGTGGGAAATAAAATTCCAATATCAACAACCATACCTTTGAGGTATACTGTCAGTTGATAACAAAGAAGTCAGTATAGCCCTCTATTGTATAGGACAAACCATAATGAGCAGTAATAGGGAGGTTATATGATCTCACATTATTGACTTTGAACAGTTTATCAGGAAAAAACTGAAGAGCTAAACAGGTATAACGTTGCAGTCCTTGAGACTTCATCTTTCTTCAGTCAGTGGTGCTGAACTGGCTTCCATATTTCTTGATACAGGATCAGTTTGAAGTGAATTATTACCCTTTTTCTCACTTTTCCCTATTTTTGTGTGAGATTTTGAATGTCTTGGAGAGATTGATGCTCGGTTTTTACATTTTTTTTCCTTGTATTGTACAGTTTTGCATAAAGGACCTGATCTAGACCTCCACGTGTTTTACGTATGCATGGAAGAATGGAAATCTGCACAGAAGAATGGGAACTCTCAATACACTCTTAACTCTCTCATGCAAACTTCAGCTCAGTTATGCTACCATAAGTCTACCCTAAGTGTCCTGTGCAGAACAGTGATCCGTACGACTG
>WWET01000111.1:255314-270342 GCA_011038615.1 Limnodynastes dumerilii
CTGAACCACACAGAAGTCTTTAAGCCAGGCCACACTGTACAATTTAAATGTTTCTCCACTTCCCACCTTGTGGAGTTTAGGCAAGTGGAGAGGATGGGCCACCAGAACTCCGAACACCAGCAGATCCATAGCATAACATCTGGCGTGCATGCATAGATGTTACAATTAGGCTTAAGTAGTATAACATACTTAGGTCTGGATCCTTGTTGGTTGTTATGTCAACAAGTTGACCAATGTCAACAGTTGAGTATTATGTTAGTGTTATATATATATATTACATATTTATGATTACATTATTATTATTATCATTATTATTATTATTACTCAACTGTCGACATTTTGACCTATTTCATACCAGACTCTTTTGTTTTGCATTGATATGTCATGACTATATGTATCTGTACAAGGTGTTTCCTTAGATATAAAAGATTAAATATGACGATGATAATTAATAATAATTCTAATACTAATAAAAATGGACTGATCCATACAATAAGGTGTTTTTTTTGTAAATATTAGAATTCTAAAACATTCTCTTTGGTAAGTTCACATGCGAAAGTGCTTCCTCTCTCTGGGAAGGGTGAGGTATGCAAGTAGTACAATTCATACAATCTAGATTTTAAGGTAGGGTCTACACACTAACAAGTGGAACCCACACTGTTTATAAATAGGGGAGTTCCCCAAATCATTCAAAAGTGCTGATGGTGCTGCTGGGACTTCATAGTAATTGACTAACGATAGAAAAAGAAGACAGCAATGTCCATTGTAACAGCGCACTCCTCTAATACATCCCTTATTAAAATCCTATAAAACTTTATTTTTATTTATGACAATTAAAAACTCATTATAAAAAGATAGTAGATTGTGACAAGAAGAAAAAAACGGGACAGTGTATTAAAAAAAAACACTACAAACAGTCTGCCAAGGAAAAAGTTATCTCTGCACAATTTATGTATAATATTAAGAAAATTTCAATCAATTAGTAATATATTCTCTCTACTGTATATCTCTCTCCTTATTCATCTGCTCCTAAACACATCCTGTGTCTCTATTCTCCATACATATTGTTCTGCTATTATTGTACTGTATATTATTTGTCCATTGTACTTGTATTGTATTCCTTATTTATTTGAACTTGTGCCGTCTGTTAATTGTATTGTATATATATTGCCTTTGTACGGCGCTGCGGATACCATGTGGCACCCTATAAATAAACACTAATAAAAATAATAATAATATTATAGAATATAATTCACAGTTCGTAGATCGTTATGACTAAGCCTTTCTCATATTGCAAGTGCTAGTGTACCAAAATTCACAGAGTATCTTATATCTTAATAGAGGAATCACCTTCAAGGGGCAGATGAGGCCTCTTTGGTAAAATATTATCTGGTACTTAATTGCAGGTAATATCTGAATGGAGAGAGACACAAAACAAGCACTGGTTTGGGATATGAATAATTATGATGATCGATAAGCTATATGATAGACATATGGTTTACGGTGGGTATTAGGCAATTGTCTTATAATGTTTGAAGTAGCTAACCACATTGAGGTATATATCCCCTGAGTAACAGAATAGACCGACACTCGTATATTCAATCTGCCAGAGATCCCTCCGGTCACAATTACTATAATAAGCCGATGCCTACAAGGTCCAGCCGGCTTTTAAATAGTGGTGGCGTCACTCTGTAACTACAATAATGAGAATTAATAGCTATGTCATAATGACTTGTGCCGGATTTAGGAAAGAGAAAGACTGTGTAAGAAACGCTGACAAGCGTTTCGCTTAACGCTTTCTCAAGGCGAAGCCAAGCGTACGACTGACAGGTACAATAAAAGCTTAGGGAGAGACTAAATGACACCCTGGCCAATCAGTAAAAACGTTGATCCTATAACAGGATCAAATGCAGAGAGCGGAGAGGAGACAGAACTCAATCTTCATACAGATCCTTTGCATCATGACAACATATTTGTGGCAACAAATAAACCAACTAATAAAGAACAACAAGGGATAATGGAAAAAATATATCCAGACAAATTGATAATTTCAACACTATTCATATAACTGCACAAAAAATGTAAATATATAGAACAACAAAATTTTTAATTAATATGATAAAATATATGAAAAAAAATAAAAAATAAATAAACACTATAAAAATAAATATAAAAAAAGAAAGAATAACAAGCATAATCCAAAAAAGGACAGTATAGAAACAGAGGATTCTCATTATATATACACTTTCTATACTGTCCTGTTTTAGATTATGCTTGTTTTAGGGATGTATGTAAAGGAGCCTGGGAGGACGCGGCAAGGGAAACTATATGCGCACGACACTTAAGGTAGCCCTGTGCCACTCTTAAGTGCATTTAAGGATGGAGAAAACCAGGGGAGGGACTAAAATTCTAGATCTGCACCTGCTTATCTCATTTGGTACTGTGAATAATGTGGAGATTATTACATAAGTTAAAAACCAATAACATGCAAAAAAACAAGAAAAAATAAGAATGCAAGAATTTAGGAAAGTGGATTGTTTTATACACCTCAGCAAAACCATGTTGAATTTCAGGGGTTTCTTTCCTTAACTCTAAAGCTGGCCCATACACTGGGACAATTATCGATCCCATCAGGGGGTGGCCTGATAAACGGGACGATTTCTCGCCAGGGAAATGTCACTTTATCGGCACCATACACCTCTCCCGCTGGGGCCGATAATCCTAGCAGAGAGGACGGGGCCAGAGCTAGTACTATGCTGCTCTGACAGCTTTGATACCTTTCAGCCGAAGCCATGCTTCACACACTGCGTCTTCGGCTGATCCCTGTCTGTACTACTCCATGCAATAGCCGCTGCTGTAAATCTATGTACTATGCTGCTCTGACGGCTTTGAAGGTATACTTTAAAGCTGTCAGAGCAGCATAATACATAGGTCTGCTGCACTGTGGAGGGAGAAAGCCACTAAAAAAATAGGTAGCCATTCAGCAAGCTGATTGGCTCCCTTGAATTATTGGGCGCTTTTAAATCAATAAAGTAAAAAAAAAAACATAAACATACCAGAGTGTTTCTAGTGTGTTTATTGGATGTTTTAAAAATTGATCCTGGCCACTAAATAGAGCAATAATTGTAGGATCGGGCCAATAATTGCTCCAATGTATGACCAGCTTAAATTGCATTATAAAATGAAAGCTGTTTATTATTTGTGTGCAGTAAGCAACAGCTAAGTATTTTCCTCTAATGCAGTAACCCTATGATTTTGCAGGATGTGGTTTGCCGGTATAATGGTCTTTTTTGCGAAAGACCATCACTTTGCAGCTGAATAGAGCCTGCCGGCAATTTCCATCCATTGTAGAAAGCAGCGGTGATGAGACTCCTGCAGTCGCAAAGACACATTTACCGAAAAGGTAAGTGTTTTTAGCTAATTCTACCCAGGGCCGGATTGAGGGCCATGCGGGCCTGGGGCTGAAAATATTCAAGGGCCCACACAATATAGTATGCTTTGGAGGAGAATGTCAGTCCATGACATTCATCCTTATGCACTGCAGTGGGAGGCCTGGAGATCTGCAGTGTGTGGGGGCCTATTTTCAGAAGGAGGCATGGAACTATAGTCCCTTTAGCCCCATTGTTAATCTGGCCCTGATTCTACCCTTAACCCTTACCTAACCCTTCATTTCCCGGAGCCTAAACCTAACTTTCCCTTCTTCAGCCCTAACCTTGCATTCCCCACAGCCTAATCCTCACTCACCCTGCCCCAGAGCCTAACCCTAACCTACCCCCTGAGCCCTAACCTTATGCCCATTGCACCTACCACACCCTAACCCTAATATACCCGCCACAACCTGTAGCTATTGGGAACAGAGAAATTGGTTCCTATTCCCAATAATGATTGTTTCGAACAATGATACAGCCTCCATTCAGCTGGCAGCTGTATCATTTTCAAAATAGGGTCAACTGTACCGGCAACTGTATTCCAATTCTGCACACCGCACTGCAATATAGTTTAACATTCACCTGTCAAAGTCTGGATCAGCCCTAAGTGTCTATAAGTTTATTTTCTGTCATCAAATTTCACATTGTACGAACTTTGTGAAAGGAATTACAAACATACATAGTAGAGATATATATTTTTATATATCATACACAGTATATTTTGTTTTTTTTGTTGTTGTTTTTTTTTGATTGGCCAGTAAATGTTTGTAGACAAGATGACTGAATTTTATTAACCACTGCCATTTATTTCCGGAATTTTATTTAATGAAGGAACATTAATCTAAGAAATTAAGGAAAACAATGATTAAAATGTCATTAAGGCTATTCACTATCAATAACCATATTATGTATTTCCATTATGCTTTCCAAAAGCAATGAAGCATTATATAATAAAATCATGACAATATGTTATGCTTAGGTCGTTGAAATATCAAAGACTATAGAATATTGAATATGGAAACCAAAAAAGAACCATATTTTGTTTTATTTCCGTTACTGAAGATTTTCATAAAACAAATTAACTTTAGTTTCCCGAGACAGAAGATTAAACAAACCATATGTTCCTAATCATGTAAAGATATCGCAATTAGAGCACATTCTGTCACATTAATTAAACAGGTATAAAATAAAGATCAGAGAAACAGCTCTATGGAGAGTTTACTTCATGCATAAATGAAGGTGCCTGAAGATATATGGACGTCTTCGAAGTTCCCATCAGTTTTATAAATATAATGAATGTTTTATCAAGTATTATGGCAACGTAGTCATCATTCTTGGAGATTTATGTTTTATTTACTGAAACAGAATTTAATTCCATTTCTAGAAAAAAATGTCCTTCATTAATGATTTTAAGCCATTTAAAAATTTGAACAGTTTGTCAAAATTGAGGGTTACTCATGTTAAGCTATTAAGTTATCAAAATTCTGTTTGAAACTTAATCTGAATACACACTATAAATTGATTAGCATGTAGAGTATGGCATGAACTGATTGTTGGAACACCCACAAAATTACACTAGTCCAATAATCCTATTAGGCTAGAGTGGTTAGGATATAGGGGCTGATCCAGAGCTACGCCCGCCGTAGTAACTACAGCAGATGTTGCCCGGCGTAACTACAGCAACGCCCGATCGTGGATCGGGCATCCATAGCACCAGCGTAGTGACGCTGGAGGAGGCGTCCCCCAGCGTTACTACACTGCAGTTAGTGTAGGGAGGCGGGGGGAGGGTAATGAGGTTGGGAGGGCGGCTTTATCGTAACAACGCCGCCGTCCCAGCGTAGTTACCCTCGCTTACGCCGGCTGAAGTTAAGGTAGCCTTCAGCCGGCGTAAGCGAGGGTAAGTACGCTGGAGGCAGGGGGGAGTGTCAGGGGAGTCCACGATGTAACGCTGAGCGTTAGCTCTGGATCAGACCCATAGTTCCAATTATGCATTCTTAATAGTGATGAGCATGGTCAGTAACTGGGGACATTGCATAGTGTGTTGTCAGCTTCAGTTATGACTAGATATCAGCCACTTGGTTTTGTTTGAGCTACAAAATGACAAAAAATCTTTAGAGCCACTACATATAAAAAGGATTTTTTAGGTAGATTAGAGGAGTGTTTAAAAGAATGACAATTACACAATGCTCAATATTGCATAAACTGCACTACAATAACTACCAAGGAGGAAAGGGATCTTGGAGTCACTGTTTATGAGAATTAAATGTATGCAAGCAATGTAACAAGTCAGGTGCTTGGTTGCATAGGGAGAGGCATTAGTAGCAGAAAAAGAGATGTAGCAATGTCACTCTGTAAATCATTGGCACGGTCTCCCCTGGAATACTGTGTTCAGTTCAAGAAGTCAAAACTTTACAGTAGAGGCGAGTGACTTGTAAAATGTGTAAAGGAAGGTTATTTTATTGTGAAGTGTGGGTTGGAGGTTAATAGTGTGTCACTTAATAAATGTTAACTAAGGGCAGTTTGCTTAGTGTAAATGGGGGCTGTATGGGAAGTTAATTCTATGTACATTTAGAATTTTTATTATTTAGAATAAAATGGGGGTAGGCATTAATTTAATATTAACTGGGGAAGGATTAATTAGGTACTAATAAAAGGGAAGATTTAGTCAGTGGGAATATGTGAACAGCAGCTGATTTCGGCATGCAGTGTGTGTAAATTGGCTGTTGTTGAATACTGCGCATGCTTAGAACACTGTGAGAAACACCGGAATGCTGGATATAAAGATTATGGACCGGATTCTCAACTACGTGTTTTTCAAGTTGCGTGACGATTTCTAAGTGCTGTGCTAATGCGCACGCGTAGTAAATATTTTACGCCTTCAACGTAGAGCTTCATTACGTAGATTGCATACATGCAGTCTTTTAAGATGCACGCAATCTACGTAACAAAAAACCGTAGATAGAGTAAAATATTTACTATGTGTGCGCATTAGCACAGCACTTAGAAATCGTCACGCAACTTCAACACGTAGTTGAGAATCCAGTCCTATGTTTCCATATGTCCCGCAGTTTTGTAAGACCTCTGTGCGTACAATATACACAGGGTAGGCAGGGGGTGCCATCTAAATCATACGGTAAGGGCTGGGTGTAGCCAGGGTTATGGACTCTTAAGTGACCTTAGTTCTGTACATAAGTGAGGGGGTTACTTACGTATGGAACTTAGGAGCAAGCAAGCTTATGGAACCCTTCTGTATGTTTGCAGTCTGCTATTAAGTTTCTATCTGGTCACGTATTTGCATGTGTGTATCCAGTATAAATCGGGGACAGAGGAGTTAATTTAGTATATACTGTGTAAAGTTAATTTAGTGTAAACTGGTAGAAAGGTGTTAATTTACTTTGGAAAAAGGGGGGTTCATTTTTTAATTTTGGAGTGTGAGTTTAATTTGTGTACTGGGTTAAGGGGAGTAAAGTTATTGCGCGATTGGAGGCAGGTGATAGTTAGCTAAACAAAATTTAATACTTTTTTTATTACTTAACAAACAATGTGGTTATGCAATTTGCATGGCTACATCATGTTTGCAGAATGAGTTTCAGACTAAGTAAAAGACACCACTGCACCATTTAGCAAAATTATTTATTTTGTCTGGACACCTAGATAAACACCTGGTATTAAATGATGGTGATAGATAACTTGCATTTTACACATATCATCAAGTGCTGTTTTAGTATCTGAGCGATACTTGTATCATCACAATTACCACCACCTCCCACAATTAGTTAATAAAATGAACAGTGCATTCACTTGTTCCAGTCTATTCATAAAAATATACCTGGCTACTTTGTTGTTCCTTGTTTCTTGGTGCAGAAGAGTTTGAAGTGATACTCCGATATTTACAATTCATATCTTCACTGGATAATGCTGGAACACATGGAAAAATGAATGTTTTCATATAACCACTAGCATGTGGTCTCTAACAATTATTGTACACTGGAAAACAAGTATAATTTAGTTTAATGCAGTAATACTCAGAAATAATTAAACCCATAACAAATACTGTTATGTACTTCTGGATGGTTTTATTATGTACACAGAACTCACTCACTAGATAGCTGTTCACCTCATGCTTACCAAGAATTCAGTGACCGTTTTCAGGTAGTTCTCCACCTTATCCAGTGCAAATGTGTTCATTTTACTAAGTTTATGTTTGTCCACTAAGTTCATATATTTTATTGATACACAGAGACCATGTTGCAAGAAAACAAACAAAATAAAGTTATTAATAAATTCCTAGAAAAAAAAAAAACTCTTTGAAGTGTTGTGTAAGAAAGGACGATAATGGTAATGTTTAATCGACAAGGTAAACTTCACTAATTTTAGCAATGTCAGATTACACAGATTATTTTTAACTCAATGATGTTGATCATGTTTAGGGAAAACAAATCTACTGCATGTTAAACATGGTAAAGGGAAATTTTACTGTCTGCATTAACAATATTGGGGTAAAAAGGCACCATAAACAGGTGTTTACACACATACAATAAGATTTAGTTAGCATACTCAGGGACTGATCCATAGTTGATGGAAGTTCGGAACTGGCTGGGAGCAAACGGCCTTATCGAAATAGGACCGTTCGCAACGGAGACCCACACTCAGTTAGGAGTAACAGCAAAACAAGGTACAAATCTGTATCCTGAAAATACCATATTGAACTACCAGGAAGCAGAGTTGGTGTTTCGTAGCTTATCTCTAACTTACAGTTTAAAAATAACTCTGTTCAGTACTTTGGTGCAATAAGCAAAACAAGTCAATATTTTCCCATGCAGTTTTTTTTTTATTAATTTGCACCCGTCACATTGGGGTAAATCCAGACCTACGGGCTAGTTACTTTAGAAAGCGTAGCGTATTTACGCTAGCGTAATTTCTATGTACTCCCCTAGAAAGTCCCCTCACTTGTACGTACTTTGGCCGTTTTATGCTGCCCAAACCCTACCTTAACTTTTCATAGCGCAAGTAATGGATTTACGTATGTGATGGCCTAACCCAGCCCATACTGTCCAATTTAAATGCCTCCGTCCGCCTACAAAGCATAATTACGGGTGTCGTATTGATGCCCCCGCTCCTTCATTCATAGTTACGCCGCTGATGGTATGTACGTTCAGCATTACGTAGCATAACATCTGCTTCGCACATGAGCAGTAAATACAAATAACCGATTTGACGTTATTGGCTAGCGTAAATACGCTAGTGTACTTAGCTCAGGATCTGACCCATGGTTTATGCAGATTTGCACCATAATTCCTAGTTCTGGATCACTATTATAATTAATGTTAATAAATCATTTCTAATGATAGGACTGTGTGTATGTTAAAATACTGTGATTGTTGCTTATACAATACAGGAATATTGTATGTGTGTAATCTCCTTTGCAAAACAGAATACAGTCCAGACACAGCCGTTTTCACAAGACAAGTTTTGTTGTGTTTTGCTCACTATAATTCACAGGTTTTGATATCAATGTAGAACCTGAATCTAAGCCGCAGCATCAGTGATTCATCTGTCTATTTCTATGAATGGCACCTAGATAAGATGTCTTATCAAATAAGCAAAGTTTCCATGTGTTTAAAAGTTCATTGAAGTGCGTCAACACAGATAAGTGACTTTAAGTTGGAGCCAATGCAGTTTGGAAAGATAAATTAAACTGTTGATTACATTCTGAGAAGTTTCCTTTGCGTACACTTGGGTAAACACTATGCTATCACTATCACAACTATGTACATACAGAGACTTTTGTTAAGGTAAACGTAGCATCATCTGTGACATACTAATTACGATATTTCATTTTTTTTATGCGTTAATGGTAACCTACAAGTGTCCTTTCCTTTTTTCAGGAATTTCATTACTATTGAGCTCATTCCTCAAAGTATATATTTTTATGTTTATGTAATAATAATAGTTATCAAAGACCAAATTATTGCCCAAGTACAAGATGTTTAAATACACATCACAAAAAGAGTGATAATCAAGCAGATGGGGCGTCCTAATGGAAGCATGCATCACAAATACACAAATATGATGGACTATTCCCTTTGGGTTCAGACACACAAGTGCCATTTTCTTCCATTTACAACCCGTATGTTATATCTTGCTATATCTTGCTATGCATAGATAGATGTTGACACTAGATGCCGATCTATAGCATAACAGATAATAAAGTGTGGGAATAAATGGTGTGGATTATTAACACAGTAAAACTGGCTTGTATACATGAGCACTAATTAGCACTGATTACGAATGTTAATTATATATAGACTGTTCTACACCCAACAGGTGCGTGTTAATAAAACCAATTATGTAAGGCTGACTGTGCAGCTGCTGGTATGATAGGATCTACACAGTAAGGTTCTGACTTCTCTGTAATCCAAATTACAATTAAAATCAGGGGAGCAGGAATATCCTTCTTGTCTCTCAATTGCAAAAAACAAACCCACAGACGTAAACTCTATTAAGAGAGGCATACATTCAGATTAACAGAATGTCCATTTACATGTCAATTTTGTATTTCTTGTTTTACTGTATGGTGCTGCGGATACCTTGTGACGCCTTATTATTAAATGCGATTAATATAAATGATATATTTGATTTATAACAAATTATAAGTTTAAAAAGCAAACAAAAAAAAAGGTTTTTATATATAACTTAAATTTATACAAACAGGGACAAAACTATGGTTACATAGCCCAAAACATTGGAGATCACCAATCTGGACACACCCTGTGTGTGAGATCATTGTACAACCTGGACATGATCATATAGTGCCCCCTTTGTCCCTTGTTCTTATTGTGCTGCATTATAGCTACCTGCATATGTGCGTATAGCAACCATTCATATCTGTTAGATGCAGAACAGTAAAGAATGGTACATAGCTATAACCTTTCCTCAAATATTGACAGTTGTGAGGAATGTGGTTGGGGACGATGCTGTTGCTACAGAGACCTTAGCCACTTGTTTGTCAAACAACCTGTGAAGCAGCACTTAGGTTATAGCTAAAACACTATTTCTTTACACTACAATAATATCCCTTTCACATCACAACCAAATACCCGGGATTTTCGCAAAAAACCCGGGTCTCTGCAAAATCCCGGGTTATTGGTTGTGATGTGAAAGGTGCACTTGTCAAAAGCCCCGGGAATTCAACCCGGGTGAAAAGAAGGGTTATTCCCGGGCCTGACACGGGTAGGGGTACAGTGTGAAAGGTGCGACCCGGGTTTTTCAACCCAGGTCTGCCTGGGTTTTTCAACCCGGGTAGCACATAATCTACTTGATTGGTGTATTTTTTTTTTTTACTTTTGCCCTGGCAACAAGTGTTGCCAGAGCAACAGTAAACAAATTACGCAGTGTGATGACGACAGGGCAGACCCGGGTCTCTGAATTTCCCAGGGCTGCCCTGCAGTGGGAAACGGGGTCTGTGACCCTGGGATCCTCTGCTGCCCCGACAATTTCCCGGGTCTGTGAACCCGGGATACTGCCGGGGCTGCGATCTGAAAGGGGTATAAGAAAAGTCAGGAATTTATCACTAGCAAAATATGGAGTACTGACAGATGGGCCTTATGATGGTTTTTAACTATGAGGGCCAGATTTACTATGCTGCGAGTTTGGAAAAGTAGAGATGTTGCCCATAGCAACCAAGCAAATTCTAGGTTTCACTTTCCTATTACATTCTAGAGAATGTCATCTAGAATCTGACTGGTTGCTATGGGCAACATCTCCACTTTTTCAAACCGGCAGTTTAGTAAATCTGGCGTTAAGAGTCCATAGTATGTTTTTGGATCCCGCCATAGTTATACTTCCATAACAGATTGTCTGGGCTTCTCCTAAATTAGCTTATTATTAATAAACAAATGAAGCCTATGAGTATAGCTCAGAAGCAGCAGTGCTTGAGAATCAGATGGTCAATATAGTCATCAGTTACCGGTAAGATTAAACATACATGCTACTACGGCATCAGGGCGATATGGTCTGCTTAACTTTCTATACATTTAAAACATATGCTTGCATTTGGTGTTCAGCATTTGCATTACCATGACTGATTTTGTGAAGTTGCATGATTAAAAAAAAAGGTCAGTGTAAATAAAGCACTTTGAGAATTTACTAAAACACAAAAATAATAGAAAGTAAAGTTCCATGACCTGTATAAAATCAATGCACTAGCTGTTTCATATGACCTTCAAACCCCACAGTGTTTCCTGTCTATTATTACAATGGTAAAATGTCCCTGAGATCAATAGGCTATTGTAAGTACAGAAACATTACCAGAAGGGAACCTATTCGTTCTAAAGACCTCATATAAACTTACCAGTCGTTACAGAATTTCCATTCTCACAAGGTAGGCAGGTTGATAAAGTGCTTGGTGGCTGGTTATCTGGATTATTTGCATTAGTATCTTGAGTGCCTGGCAATACGGCATCTTCCCCGCTACTTGCATTCAGATTCATCTCCACACCTTTAAAATCAAACAGTTTGATGAATGGGTGGTCTGAACATGCAGCAGGCTTATGAAAACATAGAATATCTGTCATTAGTCCAGTGATGATCAACAAAAAGTGAGATATTGTTCATTTTGGATTGATATTTATGGACAGATTAAGACCTCTGACTTTCCCATTTTCAGGTGATTATTTTTTATAGTTTTTTTCGCTCTCTACATGCATCCATGATAACTGATCAGTCCCCTTTTTCCATGCTTATCTATCCAGACAAGCAACATTTCTGACACCTTTCAATAGGTGGAAGGGCTAAGCTCACAATTGGGACTTAGTATTACAATGTACATTATAGGCTTACTAATAGACTGCGTACTTACTTAATCCAGACTTCTGCACTGCCATCATTTTATGAACACACAAGTCTGAACACTCAGAGTACGGTAGGGGAATCGGCAGGGCCGCCATCAGGGGGAACAGCCGGGACTATTGTCCCAAACCCGGAGTTAATGGGGCCCGCCGAAACTTAGCTCTACGGCAGCAGGTATCGGCAATGTCCTTGCTGCTTAGAGCTGTACATTAACGGACCAGAAGTCCTTGCCTGCGCATCGACCCGCGGTGCCCAGCCCCCTATGTGACATCAAGCATGGGTGGCGGAGCGCCATAGATGTGTCAGGGCCCCAAAATTTCTGGTGGTGGCCCTGGGTATGGAAAGGCCATTGCTACAAGGGAAGTTGGCAGAGAAAGCAGCTTTTATAGTAGTCATGCCTCATGCTTCACTGATGCAGGAAAGTTATGGTTGCAATATTTTGTCATTTCTCCAATGTTGAAATAAGAAAAGTGAAAACTATGATGTTAATTATCAATCAGATCTTGAAACTAAATATAGGACCTCTGAATCTGTGTCCTTTCCATTATACATTGAAGAAGGCTACCAAATAACCTGTAGTTATAACACTGGAAACATTCATGACATTTTTTTATGTCAATGTCTCATTTCTAAGAAATGTATAAGATAACTTCTGGCCAATAAGAGCACTCTTCAGTGAGAGCACCTCTTTGTAGTGGTAGAATTTTAGGGGACCTGGCAATCAGAGGCAGCTGACATCTTTATTTTTACTATACAAGTCATGGAAAATGATGACGTATTGGCATTGGACTACATAAATCTGCTGTTGACAGCTTCTTTACTGGCTTTTAAAGGAAACTTATGGGTAATGGTCCCCTTGTAAATTGCTTCATACTGCTGTGGCTTGGAAGAAAAGAACCCTTAAACCAATACCCATTAAATCAGCCAATATTCTAGAGAAAAGATGCGGCAATATACAGCACCTTCTTATTTGCTGACCAAACCACTCCCGAATAAAAATCAACTTTCTTTCCTTGGAAAAATTGTATGGAATACAGTTCTTACGTTAAATTCCAATGATCTTTTATCTTTTATTTTATTTTATCTTTATTTCTAGGGGTTTGCAGGTCACTGTAATCTCAATTTTCAAAAATCTTGTTGGAAATCCTTTATTTTTTCAGCATGAAAGACATAAGTCGCCAGGTTTAATGGCCGGTGGCTACAGAAGCTTCAATCAAGTAAATGCATATTAACAGAAACTAATACAAATCAAATTAAAATAATGATAATTTTCAATCTTCGCTTAGCTTTTTTGCCTCAGTGTGCATTCATACATTCAGTTCCTAGACAGGACCTGTATGGAGCTTGTATGTTTTCCCTGTGTCTGTGTGGGTTTCATCTGGGTGCTCCCATTTCCAATAACATTCAAAAAACATGCTAGTAGGTTAATTGGCTTCTGACAAAATTAACACTGGTCCTGTCAGTGTGGTAAGGAATTTAGACTGTAATACCCAATGAGGCAGGGACAGATGTGAAAGACAAATATATTTTCTGAACAGTATTGTAGAATTAGTGGCTCTATACAAATAATAAATGATGCTAATGTACTATAATTGCCTACATTTATAACTGTCATGGTGCCTCCCTGTCCTACTCTGCTGATTTATCACAATATTTAAGTGAAGTAGGACCTTGTTGGCACAATGGGGACCTTGCAAGTGGAAAATCAACCACTCTCCATTGAATTGCGGAGTACTTGCTTATAGGACTTTGAAATGGACGATTACAATCACCAAAAGCTATATTATTGTGGGCTATTTAATACTGTGGGCACAGCTAGCACATCCCTAATGGGTTTCATTCAAGACAGCTTAAGGAATAATTGGACAAAAATATTGTTGTCATAATAAGACAACAATAAGAATCGATCTGTCATATTTTTTACTTTCACCTTATTGTAGAGAAAGGTCATACAAGTCCTTTATAATAAAAGTCTAAAAATCGCTAACACCAAATGCCTATAATTCTGTCAGATAATGTCACATCTAGTTCTAGCTAGTAAATAAGTCAAAGTTCCACACAAACACTTTGCCAATGTCAATATAAAATGTATGTTTCAAGAGCACACTTAAGTATTAAAGAAGGACAAGATAAAATGTCATAACAATTTTCTTTGAAGTATTTATTTTCAAGTTTCCTGGAAGATGCACTCCAAGAAATAATGATCAAATTATCAAGTCAAGTATGAAGTTAGCTATTCATAGAAATCATTCTGTATAGATGAATGCAGGATACATTGAGCCATGCTGTGTCCTCTTCTGATGCTGCCATGAAACTAATTAATAGCTGAAATGTGATATTTCTCCAAAAATCATAATGCATATAGTTGTATACCATTCAGAAAACAATTACGCATGAGCATGCCATTGTGACTGTTATGAGGATGTACGTAGTTTTGGGGTGGTTAGAGCTGGAACATGTATGTTGTAATAAGTAAATAACAAAAGGGTTATACAATCATGTTGGAAAAATTTGATTCAACAAAGAACAAGATAAATACATGTAATAACTAAAAACAAAAAATAATTGTCTACAAAAGTTATTAATTCCAGTAATACACCCAAAGGAACAGATTTACTAAGCTGCGGGTTTATAAAAGTGGAGATGTTGCCCAAAGCAACCAATCAGAGTTGACATTCTCTAGTATGTAATAGGAAAGTGAGAGATAGAATCTGATTGGTCGCTATGGGCAACATCTCCACTTTTCCAAA
>WWET01000111.1:272395-292659 GCA_011038615.1 Limnodynastes dumerilii
GCTTAAAAAAGGCTGTTTCAATGTTTAATCATAATTAGTCAATTAAAGGAAGGCAACTGCGGAACTATTCACAGTCAGACATATTTTTATTTCCATAAAGGAGGCCCAGCTTCCACTCCCTGTGCAGTCACAGTAGGGATCAGGCACTGGCAAATCATTATGAATTTGTGGTTTTTCAAGTATGGGTGTAAGAATAAAAATCCCTTTCTTACATACTGTACCTGTCCAATTTTGGACATGCTCTTTACTGCCCCTGTTGGTCACAGTATGCAGTGTACCTATATTGTGCATTCCTATGAATTATATGCTTTTTTGTTCACAACATAGCACAAATAGTTGGGAAATATGCAAATCATCAGACGAATGCTCAATTACGAGTCCAATCCACTGTCTGGAAGTGACAAGTCATCTTTAATGTCTTACCTTCATTATCAATGCCCTTAGCAGCTGCTATAAGACAGGCACTAACAGCTTCATACGAGACACTTAATCTTGTAGTAGGGTTTCTCTTTGGTTTTGGAGGAGGCTGTTTTCGAGGTGACTGCAGATTACCACTTTCATCTAAGCTTAATACTGTGTGCAAAGAAAGGGATCTAACAGATGCACTAGTTGCAGATTGCACCAAGCTTCCAGCAGTTAGCGGGGCCACAACAGAATCGGAATGAAAAAGGTTAGGGGTTGATCGATATCCTACTGAGTTGTTTTTTAAAATCCTCATACCCATTACATCAGTTCTGAAAAATACAAGATAATTCAATTGGCATCAGAAAATGACAAAAAGAAATTTATATGAAGGGTCTACTCTAATTTACTGTCTATGTATCTGGATGTAAAATCTATATTCTATTTACCTAGAAGCGTTTTCTTCTTTACCACAAGATGATCCTATTGTGTCATTATTACCATCCGATTCTGTGCGAAGCCTATCTTTCTCCCGAACAATATCGAATGCATTCTGGATAACCAAAGAGTGATAGGTTTGCTGTCCCATATTCTCCATGGTAAGAAAGAAGTCTTCAACGCATGTAGCTTGACTTTGTTTAATGTTCATTTTTTGCTTCAGATGTTGATGAGCTAGAAACCGCCTCACAACTAAAGTAAAAAGATGAAATAAAATAAAGGAGAGCATATGTTTTAGCTAACATTTGTGTAGGATCTTTTAATAAAATTAAATACCACATACACAATTGTATCAAGAAGTATATCTCAACACAGTACAGTTCTTTTTTTTATCTGTATTAATAACTTTGTTTTCCTATTGTAGCTATTAATCAATAAAACAACTGTGGTTTTTGTGTATTAGTGGTATATGTGAGCTATAAATCTACCATGTAGCTTTAAGACTAAACTATAAAGATTGCTGTTCTCTGATAAATACATCCATATATTAAGGGTGCACAATCCTATTGAAGTCTGTATGATAAGATGTTACTCATTTAAGGGCCCCTCCTGACTAATACCAGGAATCTTGTATCGGTCAGGATATGTGTTACATTTACTATGGAAAACACTTGTTTTTTTTTTATCTGTAAATCAAAATATATTATTTGTTCTGAACTTGTTCTGTATAATAATAACAGCCAAATTGTTATTTATAAACTTCTGTATTCTCCTTATCAGCCAGTACGATAAGATAATACATTTTTTATATTTACAGTTTTATTTACTGTTATTTTATCTATATAAAAGGCACAGTAAATTATTTATTAAGCAAAGTCTGCCATGGGAAAAAAAATGATTACATTTGACCCATGAGCTGTGTTTACAACAGTAGTAGATATGGTTGTGTGAAATGTGATTATAAAGTTGCAGTAAAGAATGTGTCCAATAATGTTTCTACATCTATAGTAAATGAATCTATACATTCTAATTGGTTGGAGTGCAATTAAAACCAATTCAAGTTTTTATGTTCTAATATATACGGCTGGATCCCCTAATTTACCTTCATTTCAATTGGATTACAGCCATGTCATCCTACTGCACATTTAGGTCCCATTCTGAGCCATCCAAAGCTAAGGACCCTTGCGATAGTGGGGTGGGGTTGAGTTTGTAAGTAGTTAATATACAGTACTGCTGTGAATTTCTACATGCTTGAGTCAGAAAACATGAGGTAAGTCATAACTGTCAGAAGTTCATCTATGCCAGTGGTTAAATACGAATCCATGGACGTCTGAATAATTCAGCCTACAGCTTACAGATCTAGCCAAATCTTGTGATTGAGGGATTACATGAAAGCCTGAATTCTGGATATGACCCATAAATAGTCAACTTAGAATTTCTGTTATTTTTATTTTGTTTTTTAATGAAAAAGCATATTTGCATGAAAAATTACAGATATTTTATGTACATAAATACGTTTGCCATTCTGATGTCTATAAAGGAAAAAACAACGTAAAAATGCATTGCAAGTACATAAAACTTACATCTGCATTTAAAGTTTCAGATATCTTGAGGAACATTGTATTCAGAGAAGCAGCTCAAAGACCACTAAGCAGTGATTTGTAAAAAATCACTGTTTATTTGGCGATTTGGTTATTTGTAAAATCTCTGCAAAGTCGCCAAAAACTCTAACTTCTTCTTGCGGAGCTCTGGTGACAGGATGCTTCTTCTTGTGGGTCCCTCCGGCAAATGACTCATGTTATTACTGGGCCCCTATTTATACCCTCTGACGGGCATTCCCTGTACCTGCACACTGATGTCTCCATCAACATAGAAGACTTCACAAAAGCAAGTATGAAACTGAATATTTAAAAAAAATAATAATAATACTTAGTATGATAGCAACTATGTGATTATTACGTATTACCGCACTATGTATTATCTATTTATGAAGGGGCACTATGTATTATCTATTTATGAAGGATCACCATGTATTATCTATTAATAAATCGGCAATATGAATTATCTATTTATGAAGGGGCAATATAAATGATCTATTTATGAAGGGGCAATATGTGTTAACTCTTTATGACAGGGCAATATGTGTTAACTATTTATGACGGGGCACAATGAGTTTACTAATTATGACGGGGCACTATGGGCCAGATCCAGACCTACGTCCGCTTGCGTTTTTACGGTGGGGGTAAGCGTAAAAACCGGCCTTTTGTACTTATTGCGCATGCGTGGGGCATTTGTTATGCTCATTTTAAGGTCTGAGAAACTGAGCGTATGGGCCTTGATCGTAACAGCTTTGTATTTACACTACGAATCGAGGGCGGGGTGAGGCATTTAAATCGTATAGTATGGGTGTGCTAAGCGTTGTAACAATGCAATGAGCTTACGGACGCACGCGGTTACGCTCAGAAAAGTTAGGGTAGGTTTTGCTGAGCGTAAGAAGGCAAAAGTAATTACGACCAAAGGGAGTGTCAAGCAGAGTGCATCGGATGTACGCTGGCGTAAATACGCTATGCACATGAGCGTTTCATGGTCTGGATCAGGCCCTATGTGTTTATTATTTATGACGAGGCACTGTGTTTATTATTTATGAAGGGGCACTATGTTAATAATATGTATGTTACTATGTGATTAAGGACAGGGACAGGGCACATTTGGTATGTGGCGACATGCCATTATCGCTTGGCATGCTGCTGCTTATGTTACTAAAAGACAAAGCATGACCTGCAATACATGGGCATGCTTTGCCTTACAGTACTATATGCGGCGGCATGCTAAGGGTTAATAGAATGCCGTGCTATGTATTTTCAGTGGACAAACACTTTAGACTTTTTTTTTTTTTAAAGCTAAATAATTATTTTAAAACAATTGGACAGGGTGTGTGGCGATTTTTTTTATATAACTTGAAGTCAAATGATCCTTTATAAAATCGCAACACATCGCTGTTGCGAACCCCTTAGTAAATGGTTCCCAAATCGCCGGAAAATCGTGGCGATGGCTGGTGATTTATACTCACAGCCAAAATCGCACCTTAGCAAATCCGGCCCATGATGGTATTGCACGCAAACACATGTCCCTTTCAGAAATGGCTTTTATTTTTTTTTGTTATGTCTATCTAACTTCAATCACAAATGTCACATCATTATGTTTCACTCTAAATTAAATACCTGTTCCTGATGCCACTTATTTCCCGGGTTGAAAGTATAATACCAGAGTAAATCCAGAGCTCTGTGTGCTTGGATCAGATTGCAGCTGCTTTTGCATTTTGCACATGTGCAAGCATCTGTGGAAATTTGGAATGCATTGCTACCCATCAAAACTCAAGAGGAATGACATTTCTAAGAGAGGGCCTGGTAGCGATTGCAAGCAGGTGTGTCTTGGTATTACAATGTACACATTAGCAAGCCTACAACTGTGGATGCATATACATCAGGGTCCGGATTCACAGTTACGTAGTTTTCATCTTACGTACGTTGTTTTAAGAATTGAGCTACTACGCATGCTATTTAAGCTATATACGTACCATCTCTGTACAGAAACTGTGAATCCAGACCCAGATCTCAATGAATGCTGAGGGATTGAATCACCAAAGAATTTCACATTGCGTCAAATTCAATAATAACATAAAAGAGTACTATGTTTAAAACACACAACATTCTGTTAAAGAAATCCTTTCTCACAAACACAACATGCTTATCTATATACTACTCTTACCTTTCTGGCACAATATAATTTTCCTTTGTAGCTGTACGCATATGTCATTAAGTTGATCAGCTTGGCTGTATTTCAAAAAAACTTTTCGAGCACCAATCTGTAATATTAAAAGTGATTGACAGTAAAAACATGAACACAGTTACACAGGACCTGATTCAAATTTGCGTGCGACTTACGTACGTGCGCAAATCTGAAAGTAAACACAAAGGAGGGGAGTGCACACGTGAATCAGGCCCATTCTGCTGTTTAATCCTTGACTATGAAATCTGTGAACTATGTTGGGACTGATGTTGTTTTAACGTAGTTGGAAAGATTTGGTGGACATAAGGGACTAGGCATAAAAAAGTGGGATTTTTCTTAATTTATAGAAATGTGTTTATGAACTGTTTTACTCCTTTGCTCTGGGGTTGGTGATATTTTAATAATGTTAAGTTAACTTTCTACCCCTAAAATGACATAATTCATTCCACAGCCGTGTTTCTCACACTTGTTCCTCAGGTACTCCTAACGGTCCATGTTATCCAGGTCTCCCTATAGATCAAGTGATATAGGGCCTGATCCCAATCTAATAATGTTACCCGACTTCCGGAAACTGCTTGCGGAAGTCAGGTGATTTTCTGGCAGCACTCATTCGCACGCCAGATATACTGCAACAGAAATCCTAACATAGGAAACCCAGTTCGGGTCTCAGGGCGAGGATAGGAATGCAGATCCGTGCTTAGATTTTAAGGTAGGGTTCTGGATATGTAAGTGCATACCCTCCAACTGTACCTATTTAGCAGGTACAGTACCTTTTTTTAGTGGTCTGTACCGGCTAAAATGGCTCTTGTACCGGATTCTGACTCAGCAGTTCCCTCCCCCCTATACTCACCTTCTAGCCCTGAATCATCTGATCACTATAGCAGAGCTGCAGGGATAGACTACTATAGCACTGCTATAGTGACAGGACCCTCTCCTGTGAGTTCTAAGCTCATACAATAAGGTGTAAAATAAAAATAGATTAAAGTCCCGCCCCTTCTCTGGACAAGCCACACCCCTTCATGGACACGCCCCCAGGTGTACCGATTTTCCAGTAAAAAATGTTGGAGGGTATGTAAGTGCCAGAAATCCACACATGAGAAGGGAGTGACAAAGGGTCTCACTTGCCTCTCACATACCCCTCGCGGACTTACAGACCTCTCTGCGGGCAGAAAATGCACAGAGGTCGGGATCAGGCCCATAATGAACACACCTGTGCTCCAACAAGGGCATCTGGAAAAATAGCACAGTTAGGGGTACTTGAGGATCGCAGCTGGGAAACACAGTCTGTGAAGCAGATAAATATTCCAAGTTAAAGTAAAGTAAACTGTACACTTTGAAGTTTATAAATATACTGCACATATGTGCCAATGATATAACACTGGTGTGAAAAGGATACAAAGGATTTATTGGACAGAAGAAAAGGAGAAGAAAAGAAGACAAAGTGAATGGGACATTGGGCCTGATCCAGAATAACTAGCGACGGCGGGCGTAAGCGTAAGATCGGCTTTTCAGCTGATCTGCGCATGCTCCGGGCAGATGTTGCCAGGCGTTGCTACGGCAACGCCCGATCCTGGATCAGGCGTCCGTAGCAGCGCCGTAGGGACGCTGGAGGGGAGGTCCTCCAGCGTCCCTACGTTCAGGTTAGTGTAGGTGGGCAGGGGGAGGTAGTTAAATGAGGGTAGGAGGGCGGGGATCCTGGATCGGGCGTCTGTAGCAGCGCCGTAGGGATGCTGGAGGGGACGTCCCCCAGCGTCCCTACGTACAGGTTAGTGTAGGTGGGCGGGGGGAACTAGTTAAATGAAGGTGGTAGGGCAGGCTAGGCGTAAGGAAGGGTAGGGTAGCCTTCAGCCGGCGTAAGGAAGGGCCCATACGCCCACACAGGGGGAGTGTCAGGGTAAGTGAACGCCGATACGCTGTGCTTTAGTAAGCACAGCGCATCGGCGTAGGTCTGGATCAGGCCCTTTGTGTCAATATATTGCATATGACAAGCAGCACATGCATTATACAGGTAAGATGCATTATGGCCTGTATACACTGTCCAATCATCATACCTGTTGTATTGCATACTTTTATATGATTAAATGGAAAATGTGTATGGGAAATAAGTAGTAGAAAGGAAAAGTACCGTGTGCTATTTAGGCTGACATGTTGCTGAACTGTTTTTTTACATTTACCTGCCATCCTTGCTGCTTGCATTTTTCAAGAATATGACGACATTTCTCTTCAGGTGACGCTTTGTGCTTCTCTCTTGTTAATGTTTCTGTTAGCTGCCTATACCTGTAAATTGGGTGAAAGGTTTTTGGTAAGCCTAGTTATATGAGACTGGACAAATAAAATATAAATTATGCCCAGTAAACCTCATGAACCTTTTCAGACCAGAGAGTTGCAGTTTTTAGTATGTGCAAAATGGGAGCAAGCACATAACAGCAACATAGCAGCTGATCCGCATGCGATCACATCAGTGTGCAGTGCACTAAGGTGTTCCATTGTAATCAAACGAGGATGTGGGCGTTTCAGTGCAGCTGTGATTAAGATTCTGCTCAGGGCTGGCGTAACTACCTGACAAGGGAGATTTTTTTTTCCATTAAAAGCCTGTAAACACAGGAATAACTCAACAAACCTAACAATAATTAAGCATTCTAATTAAGGAAGGAAATAAGTTTTAAAACATGCTGCGTACACTATAATCATTTTAAATATCTTAGTAAGAATGAATAGAAGCAGATTGCTGCATTTTTCTAATGTATTTTAATATATATTTACATTTTTTTATATTTCTTTTATTTTTGCTGTAAAAATTAAGAGCCAGATTCAGACTGAATAAAGTCTCCCGACTTACGCACGCTATTTGTGCCGATTGCGGATGTGCATGCCAGATGTTATGCAATGGATCTCCAGGCAGATGAAACTTAGTTCCGTATGCCTGGAGATACGTCCGACAGGGTGGTGCATCCCCTTCAAACACCTTAAAATACGTAAGTTATACAGGACTTAAGTCTACTAAGCAATAAAAAAAAACATTTGTATGTCATATGTTGAATATTGGTTTTACAAATATATGTAAAGATGGCATGGTATAATCATTTATCCTAGAAAATATAACAATGGGCCTGCTCCTGACTTAATAACGACAGCCAATTTAAACATGCGCCATGTGTAAATCTGGGTGTGGGAATGCACTGCACATGTGCTCTGATCGTACGTAACCTGTACGTAATTCAGTATGATAGGGCGCGACATCCCTACGCAAGCCGATTATACACATTGTGGATGGGGCGAGGCATTTAAATTGTGCAGTATGGGCTGAGTTAGTCACTTATGTACGACAAGGCGATACGTACGACCAGACAAGGAAAAGTTAAGGTAAGGTTATGAACACGTAAGTCGGCTAATTTACATGCGTGCGAGAGGGAGCGCATTGAACATAGTAGTGCGTGACTCCGGTACACATGCGTACGTAAAACAATCTTAAGACTGGATCAGGCCCAATGTTATGTTATGGTTTAAATTGTAATAACTGACTCAATCAAACATTTTATAAGATATAAAAATAAGAACATCATTTTTTTCTTGCAACCTTATCATATATTCCTATACTGTTGCTGGTGATAGATAAGTAAATAAATAAGAACTATGGGCCATATACAGAGAACCATTTCCTTAAAAGTACGCAATTATACGCATGGCCGCTGCAGGCCAAACCCCCTCACACCCATGACACTCCCCTCTCTCAGCCCCGCTGTCGGTGACTTCCGCCTCCATAGACCACTAGTAACTTTCCGTCAGCAGTTGAGTGCGTATGTGTCTTCCATATGGCGATTCATGTTAGTTACGTCATACCTTCATTTAAATGCCTTTCTCTGCCCATTTTTATTTAAATTTTCATGTGCGTATTTTTGTGTCGCATATCCGGACGTATGTATCCAAGTGCGATTCACAAGTCCGTCCGTGAGGCACTTACGCGTGTATAGCCTACGTTAACCATGGAAAATAAGTTACTACGCATGCGCAGTTGAAACGTACCTAAAATACGCACAGAACTGGCCATGAAAAAGATTCTCTGAATACGGCCCTATTGACATATGATCAGCTATTTGCTGTCATCATTTGCTGACCCATAATCCCTTGGTGGTAACAGTAAATTGCTGACTCAACAAATTTTTTTCTGAGTATTTTTGAAAACGATACTCAGTAAAAATGCAAACAAAATTGGACTGTGAGAGAATACCTCAGTGCAGACAGGTTCATAGCAATACTATAATTTGTATCGGAATATTTACCTGTAGTATTTTAAGACAGTTCTTGATCAACAAGGCTATATACTGAAAAATGCAATTGTTAAACTATAGTAATGAGCATGATTTATTTTATTTTGCGCAGTAATACACATTGCATATACAGAATATTAGCTGTAAGTATGACTATATAGCATACTGTAAACATAGTGACCTCAATTGCACTTATGTGGCTGGCAGCAAAATGTACTATTCGTGCTGTCATTTTTCAAAAGGCATCGAAAAAAGTGAAGAAAACTTTGAGTCTCGTCTGTGGGATTACATTTTTGGCTCTGTAAAAGGTCTTGTGAAAAACAGTCTGGCTGACCTCATCTTGCAAAAATATTCAAATCATGAGTCCAGTCATATGCTTATGGCATAATAAACTACTGTAATACTAATATTTTTCTTTGCTAATAAGTCTATCAATCAGAAACATATTCCGTAATGAAATATAAAGGTTATGGCAGTTAAAAGAGAGTTACACAAAATAGAGGTAATAGAGGGTTACAGAGGGTTTCTGTACAAATTATATTAAATAATGATCCAGTTAAATATTGCAGTCAGATTCATGTAGGAAAAATGTAAAACAAATATATATACATGTCCATGAATAATGTAGTGCTTATTACACACCCATCGCCCTTCCTAGTTAGGCCATTGACTAGTTTTCCAGGCATGATGTTGCAGTGTTGCTTTTTGTGGAGTCCCCATTATTGCATATGGGGGAAGTAAATCAAGATTATCAAATAATAAATCCATCTAATTTAAGTTATATTATTTTTACAGTTTTTATATTATTATTATTATTATTATTATTTATTTATTTATTTATTATTATTATTATTATTATTATTATTATTATTTATTTATTTATTTATTTATTTATATAGCAGTCATACATTTCTTAGAAATAGTGTGTGCATGTGTGCAATGTGATCACAATTCGCATGGATTAGCAACTGCATGTTACCACAAATTCAGTCACTTATAATTGCTACATAATGGCAAAATGTTACCACATTGCATATTGTATTAATATCTCTGTTCCCATAGAGACTCATTAAACATTAGGATATATCATCAAAGAGGTCTGAGAAGAATGAGAATTATTCTCCATTTAATGGGTTTTGGCTCAATAACAATCAATGCCAATACAGAGTTAACTTTGAGCATTAGGTAAATGTAAGTTGTACCAATAATTATTTATTGAGTCTTTGTCAAAATGAAACAGTGTCTTGGGATGTCAGGCATTGTTTCTTGCCTTTTAGTTTTTAATATTCAACTTTGCACTGGTTTATAAACAATTCTCATTATTGGTGTCTGTGCTCAGTTCACTGGTTCTTATCCTAGGTGACAAACAAGCCTCCTCCCTTAAGGTTACAATATCTTAGCTTAGATACATATACAGTTGATTTGAGTTTGATCTCACTTGGATCATGCCATACAATGAAACCTATAGTTTGCAATGAGGTAATTTATGATGCTATCCCTGTGTTTATATACTAGTCTGACCCATTGGATGGCAGAGTATCCTATAGACACACTCCTGTGCTTGGCTGTCTGGGCATGCTAGTCTGTTTAAGGCTGACAGTAAATGGTGGTTCTAATTAATGCGAGCGCTTGTCACAAAATAATAGAAAACAATCATTTACATTGTTAATTAAAACTTTTTTCTTATTGCTGTATGTAGAAATGAATTGACACATCTACAATACATCAACAGTGATTTCTTCAATGCTTCAAAGTGTCATATGCTAACTGAAATAGGTTGCAGGAGGTGACCCCCAGGCTTAGACATGACCTGTAGCAAGTGCAAATGTTTTGACATAAACAGTACTTTTTTATTTCTGCATTTAGCTCTGGATTGGGTGCACTTGCTTGGACACACTGTGCCCGATTCACAGGTAAGAAAGCTTTAAGAAGGTGTGAATATGCATGTATCTGCATCTAGCTTAAAGCACCCTCACACTTCACCTCCCCAATATTTTACGAACCTAAGGCACTTAAGAGCGCTTCTGCCTCGAAAAGGCATAGCATATGAACACGGTGCTCAGAAAGCTAAGCAAGGATTCTATCCCCAGTCCTCTCCCTAATCCTTACCCTAACTCACCTTCTATTACGTTAACCCTACCTTCTCCGCAGCCTGACCCCAACCCCCCCTTCCCCACAGTCTAACCCTAAGTCTCTCTTCCCCGCAGCCTGACCCTAACCAACCCTACCCCGCAGTCTAACCCTAAGTCTCTCTATGTAAAATATTGTCCTTAGTGAATAATTTCCCTGCCGCCTAACCCTAACCAACCCTTCCCCGCAGCCTAACCCTAAGTCTCCCTTTCCCACAGCCTGACCCTAATCAACCCTTCCCCGCAGCCTAATCCTAAATCTCCCTTCCCCGCAGCCTGACCCTAACCCCCCCTTCCATGGCCCAAACCCTAACCCTCCATTCCCCAAAGCCTAACCCTAACCCTTACCCTAAGCATAAAAGTTCCCAGGGAGGTTACTCACCTCTCCAGTGGACCGTTGGTGGCGCTTCAGAAAATGAATGGGTGAGTATGCTAATCGCCCCTTCATAAAAAGATCTAAAATGGCTGCCATTTGAAATAGGGACAGCCGAAAAGGAACTTTCGGCTGTCTGTACTTCTCAATGACAGCTATCGATGCGGGGACTCCCACCAAGAATCCTCTTAATAGTGTTCTCTATGCTTCCAATGTGAGAATAGTGTTGGGGGATTGTAAAAAACATAATAAGGGAAGAGTAGTGTTACTTGGAATAGTACAATATGTATTGAGTGGAGAGCAGTAATATAGGATAGTTTAATAAATAATGTGGAGATAGTAGTGTTACTTGGTAGTGGTATAACATGTAACATGGGGAAAGTAGTGTTGCTGGGAATAATAATAATAGGTTATACATTTTAGGTAGGAGAAAAAAGCTAATTTTGGAAAGGGCTTGCTGCTGCTGGGAGGCAGCATCCATACAATATTATATAGAGAAGGGGGGTGGAGTTCCAGTTATGGTATGTGTGTGAGTGTGTGTGTTATTATTATTATTATTATTATTATTAGCTTCCTATTAAGTACAAAAGCAAACAATATCACATAAACACTTTTTTCTATAATAAAAAAATTCTACCCCATCCCTATTACACAGGTAAGTTTGACCAAGTTACTTTTCTACCTACCTTGATAAGAAGTCTGGGAAAGCCAAGCGCACTGGATAACCATGTCGTATTATCTTCACCATCTCCAGCACTCCAGTATATTGCAGCTGTGCAGACACATAGAAGTTATCAAACGTTCCAGCCAGCTTAGAACTGTTAGGCTTGATACAGTGCATAATATGTGCTGTGCTGCCTTGTATCTTCCCAACCAGCTCTGTGAGAGATTTCTGCAGACAAAAGACAAAGAAGTTTTGTTTGTAACGCATGCGCTGTTCCACAGGATAATTGTTGGTCTACATATATTTTTGCCTTGCTGTCTACAGCTAGGAACAGATTCCCATGAATACAATGCTAATGTGCTGAAGTAATTGCTTGTAGGAAAATGTACTTACCCTGAGTTGTCTAGTTACAGTAGTTGGACCACCCCGCTCCAGCTTCTGAAGGAATGAAGATGAACCCTTCTTTTTTAAGAACTGATAAGACAAATATGTAACAATGAGAATGCAATTAGAATGACATAAAATCACACCAAGTTTGCCTTAGTTAACATTGCAAAAGAGGATATCAAAGTAAATCAAACAAAAACTTATTACAAATAATAAAATCTACCTTTGTACATATGCTGCTTAAATGTATCTTGTTTATCCTGATTTATAGAGTTGAACATAAGTTGTTACTGTATTAATTTACTGGATAATTATAGAACAATAGTTCTCTGTCTTTTATGGCCACTGCTTCTCAGTGTGAATGGTGGTGTTGTAGGTAATACATAAGCCACCAATATCTAGCTCCCCTACAGCTAGAAGCTGATGTTTGACACACATACATTAATCCAGAGAACTGGACTTTTTAGATATAGATCTATCTGTTGCAGTGTTAGCCAATGCCCAGAGCAGATCATGATGAGAATGTTCTGCTATACATTTCTTCTCATAACTGCAGGGCTCCCCACCATAACGAAAACAGTGCAACGCATGCTAACTGGGAAATCTGAAAGACAATATATTCTCCTTTAAAGTAAACCATGATTGAATATGTTTGAGAAGGAAAATAATTTGGGGAAAAAACTAAAGAACCACTAGGGCAATCCCCAAGGTGGGTACAATAGATACCGATAACATCATTACAACTCAAGATGACTCCCTCTACTAGTGTGTTCCTAGATTTTTCTGTGTGCTTTTTACATACATACAATAGACATTCTCATTGGCATAGTCAGTACTTACCTTACTGACCTCCAGGATTTTTTTGGTCTCCCCATTTGGAGAGGGGGATGTCCTTTTTAAAAGAAAGGCTGCCTTGGGCCCTCTGAGTTTCAGGGAGGGATATGGAGGCACCAGTGATCCTGTTTGTGTCAGTTTAGACTGAAACATCTGGTTCACTACTATATTTTCACTAGCTGCAAAGAAGTATATGGTATAATTAGTCAGATGTTAAAACATATATGATATAAAGTACAGTAAGATGTGTAAATCATTTTCACCAAACAGTAATAAGCTGTTAGTTTCTTAACTTTAAACTGAGATCCCTGATGTCCTGGCTTTATAAATTATGATTTTTACACTGCAGATTATAATGATCATTAATCAGTGAAAAAAGCCTTAAAATGAGTCCTATTTTATTGTGAATCTATAAAGCTATAAATAAGGTAAGATTTCTGGATTTTTGTGGGTAGGACTTTGAATGCATTAACACTATCTATATACAAATTCCTGTGTATACCACCCACACTTAGGGCTGTCCATATTACACAAATCAAAATGGAGGCAGCTACAGAATCAGTTTATAAAGTAATATATATGACTGGTGCACAAGGCAAGGGGAATTTGTACAAAAAACAAGACATGGCCTGGCACTCTAGCCATTACTCAGTTACTAATCATGAACTTCTATCTTTACAATAAAAATCAGAGAATTAGTTACAAATATCTGCAGATACGTGATAAGCTGTTCGCCACTTACAAGGCTTCTCTGCTGAACAGTCCTAACTCTAATCTTAACTCTAAATAGAGCCCCAACTTTGGGTCACATATCCAATATCTTTCTAAACCAAGAGCATACCTCACATGGAGATTCCCAGGTCTCCCAAACTGCCACTCTGAGGCCGCACCCCCTCTCAGCTGCAATCTCAGAGAGCCTTTAAACCACATATCCAAAATGGAGGCAGCTACAATATCAGTTTATAATGTAATATATATGACCGGTGCACAAGGCAAGGGGAATTTGTATAAAAAACAAGACATGGCCTGGCACTCTAGCCATTACTCAGTTACTAATCATGAACTCCTATCTTTAAAATAAAAATCAGAGAATATATATATATATTTGCTCGCAGCCGCAATCCAGCTCTTGTTGTTTATTTATTTTTCATCACATGTGTGTTTCAGCTGTCTGTCACACAGTGGGTGTATTGCGAGCGGTTTCGTTGGTTATGGAGGCAGCCACAGTTGGCGCTTTTTTTCTAACCATGCGGTGCTGTGTACAGCGCCATACAGTGCTTAAAAGTGGTTGAGGAATGGTAATTACATAGAGGGGGCACAAAGGCTGGGTGGGCACAAAGGGGGGTAATATTGTTACCTGGACATAGAAGCTGAATGGACACAAAAAGGGGGGCAATAAGGCTGAATGGACACAGAAAGATGGGGCACAAAGGCTTGTTGGACAAACAGAAGGAAGGGGCCAATAAGGCTGACTGGACACTAATACAGAGGGGACCAATAAGGTTGCCTGAACACAGAAGGAAGGGCATTAAGGCTGAATAAACGCAGAAGGAGAGGCAATAAGGATGGACACACATAAAGAGGTAGAATAAGATTGGCTGGATACAAAGAGGGGGCAATAATACTGGTTGGAAACAGAAGGAATGGGCAATAAGGCTGGTTGAAAACATAGAAGGAGGGGGTATATAGCTTACTGGGCACAGAAGGAGGAGTTATAAGACTGGTTGGACAAACGGGGGTAACATTAAGGCTGACTGGACCCAGAAGGAGAGAGCAATAAGGCTGATTGGATACACAGAAAGAGGCAATTAGGCAGGATGGAGGGTAGGAGTAAAGGAAAGCAATGGTTGATATAATGGTGAATGAACTGATTATTTTTTTAAAGTAACATTAAGTGCTCCCTCTGACTACCATTTTATGTGTGCACGTGTGTATTTACTTAATTACATTTGCTGTATGTTAATGTGAAGCAGGGGCCCCCCACGATTTAGTTGCCATGGGGCCCCCACAGACCTTAATCTGGCCCTGAGAATGGCTAATACAGGGCTCCAATGGGAGCCCTGTATTAGAAGTTCATCACATGACCGTAGACCAGACACCGCAGGAGAGACGAAATATTCAAAGGTAAGAAAGTTCATAAAAGGGTCTGGCATGGCATATGGGGGCAGAATGGAGGCTGACAATTGGGGGCAGACAAGGAGGTAGGCACAGTGGTATATAACTGGGGCAGATGGAGGCTGGGGGCAGACATTGGAGGCAGGCACTGGCATATAATGGGGGCAGATAGAATAGAACAATTGAGTGCATACATTGGCTTTATGGGTGCAGATGGAGGCTGGCACTGGCATTAGGGGGCAGATGGGGGCAGACATTGGAGGCAGGCACTGGCATTATGGGGGCAGATGGAGGTTGGCACTGGCAATAGGAGGCAGATGGAGGCAGGCATTGGCATTATGGGGGCAGACATTGGAGGAAGGCAATGGTAGATGGGGCAGACATTGGAGGCAGGCATTGGTAGATGGGGGCAGACATTGAAGGCTGGCACTGACATTATGGGGAAGATGGGTGCTAGCATTAGCATTAGGGGGCAGACATTGGAGGCTGGCACTGGCAGATGGGGGCAGTGGAGGCAGGCAATGGCATTATGGGGGCAGATGGAGGCTGGCACTGGCAATAAGGGGGCAGATGGAGGCTGGTACTGGCAATAAGGGGGCAGATTGAGGCTGGCATTGGCAACAGGGGCAGACATTGAGGCTGGACATTAAAAGGGGCAGATATGGTCGATGGACATTACAAGGGGCAGACATGGAGACTAAGCATTACAAGGGGCAGACATGCAGGCTGGACATTACAAGGGGCAGAGATGGAGGTTGGACATTACAAGGGGCAGACATGGAGGCTGGACATAATAAGGGGAAGACATGGAGTCTGGACAAATAAAAAAGAGGCAGACATGGAGACTGGACAAATAAACAGGGGGGGAGACATATGGAGGCTGTACATAATAATAATAAGGGACAGACATGGAGGTAGAACAAATAAAAAGGCGAATATGGAAGCTGGAAATATAAATCCTGGACAAATAATAAGGGCCAGACATATGGATGGCAGGCCTAATATTAAGAGGCAGACATATAGATGGTTGATAATAGGGGAAGGCACTAGACCCACTACAAGACACACCCACTTTCCCAGACACACCCACTGGGTGGTTCAAGACACACACCCTCTACTAAGCCGCAAAATTGTGTCCCTCTTTCGAATTCTCAAATGATGGGGGTATGCAGTGATTTATAGGGTGTGATGGGCCCAGGTATAAAAATGTTTAAGTCTGTCCAGACATCATATTAGACCATGCCTGGCAAATGTGATGCATCCAGAAGCAAAGAAACTATTTAGTAGCAGGACTTATTTTTTCTTTCCCCTCTTTACTTCAGAAGTGTTCTTTTGAGAGAACAGAGCTACTGACCATTCCTCTGCAACAAGGAAACCCCTGCAGCTCATTAAGCTGTCCACTTCCTGTTCAATCATCTCTTCCGTGTCTTAATTTTTTATTGTTAATATCTTACTTACCACATAAATACAAGGGTGCAAGAGTTTAGGAAGGTGGATTTTGTGGAAATGGGGAAATGTGTAAGTGATTCTTTCAAAACAGATGGCCTTTCGGAATTATCAGCAAATAATAATGACAGAGAGGATTAAAAGGTTATCAGGGCAGCCAAGGCACAAACTGAGGAAAACTGGCCCACTTGGTAAGAAAAGGGGACAAAATCTTTTTATTTACAGGTGATATTGCCTGTGGTATAGAGGGGAAAATATGCCTTTTTGCAGATGACACAAAGATATGTAACAAGATAGACATGCCAGGAGGGGTATACAAAATGAGGGATGATCTATATAAACTGAAGTAATGGTCAAGAGTGTGACAACTGCAGTTTAATGCCAACTAATGCAAAAACAAGCACTTGGGGCACAAAACCCAAAAGCTCAAGATCATTAATGGCATTACATTAGAAACTACTGAGGAGGAAAGGGATCTAGGAGTCATTATTTCATGTGACTTAAAGGTAGTCAAGCAATGTTACAAAACAATGAGAAAGGCAAGTCAGATGCTTGGTTGCATAGGGAGAGGAATTAGTAGCAGAAAGAGAGAAGTAGTGATGCCCCTTTATAGATCATTGGTACGATTTCACCTAGAATACTGTGTTCAGTTCTGGAGGCCATATCTCAAAAAAGACATAAATACATTAGACACTGTGCAAAGAAGAGCAACTAAAATGGTCCATGGCCTGTGTCACAAATCAAACCAAGAGAGGCTAGAGGAACTTAACATGTATAGCTTGGAGCAGAGAAGGGAGAGGGGTGATATGATAGCAGCTTTCAAATACATCAAGGGTTGTGACCGGCTAGTGGAGGGTGGCATTTTTAAAAGGAAGAGGTGTAATAGAACAGGAGGGCATGAATATAAACTGGAGGGTGGTAGATTCAGAGGAAATGTGCAGAAAAATGACTTCACTGAAAGGGTGATAGATAAGTGGAATAACCTCCCATGTGAGGTGGTTGAGGCTAACACAGTAGAACAGCTTAAACATGCTTGGGATAAATATAAGGATATCCTAAATCTCAAACTAAATTGAGGGTAAATAGGGTCTAGAGTCAGTAGTTTTAAATAAACAACTGGGCAGACAAGATGGTCCATGTGACTCTTATCTGTCATCACTTTCTATGTTTCTATGTTTAACCCGTTTCTTTCTTAGGTTTATCTGTGAGAGTGAAGTGTAATATCACACAGTGCCCAATAGCTTAAATGTTAAGGCACTTGACTTGCAGGGAAGGTCTTATGAGATGACATCATTGTAACTCCACCCCATGGCCCATTGCTTCAAAAACCATACATTGGCCAAAATCTAATCTGTGCAACAATGGACTGTGGCACAGGTGATGGCCACCCTAGTCACCATGGGCTCTTATGTGGAACACTGGCTGCATTATCATTAGTTCCGCCCCTCCTTTAGAGATATTGCAAACATATGAAATATCCATATTTTGCGCATTTTCATGTCCACATTTTACACACCTTCAGTACTATTTTCAAAAGGTCAATTTTCCACACTGTGGGAAAATAATAATAATCATAATAATAATAAAATAATAATAAAATATACTAATATGCACTTAGCATCAGCACCCAGTAGAGACATTATTTATTATATTCAAATTCAATAAGAAAAAGAAAACTCACAGAGGCCCTTTTTTCATAAGAAAATGGCAGGTTCTTAGCTTTCAATATACAGTGCTGCATTCTCAAGAATTCTTCAGCACACAAGATGGCTGCCTCTGCTCTTTGCAGATAACGAGTGCACGTAACAGATCAGTATCAATTGGTTATAGGTTTTGAATTTATTAGGAACATTTTTTTATTTATTTTTGCTTTTATGCCACCCTATGAGTTTATGCATTTTGAATAAGCTATACATAAAAACATTATGTAAAACAACATTACTAAACAGCTGAACTTACTTTTCATGACAAATAGTAAATTCTGCGATAATACATCTTTATTTTTCTCAATGCTTCCAGAAATATCATAAGTTACCTGATGAAAAACATAGTAATATATGTTATTAATGAAATAAGACATATATGCACAAACATATAACAAAGCATTTGCATATTGCTGTATAATTAGCATTCTCCACATAAAGCCATTGGACAGTTGGAATTTGCATTTAAAACTATACATATAAACAATTGAGGCCCCATTTAAAGCCACACATATCTCTTTAAAGTAAATGAAACTACCATAGCAAGTATGGATGTATTGTGATATTAATTACCATTAGACCAGGGGTCAGGCAAGTGCAAATTGATATATCTAAAGTACTGGTAATTGCACATATAGCTAGAGTTCAAAGAAAAAAAAGATTACTCCTGCATTTCATGCACCGGTTTGCATTAACCTGTAAATTGATCTGAGCAACTTCCATTTTGTGTGTATACTGGCTAGAATTCAAGAAAAATACAAATAACCATACTTTACTTAAAGTTATAATGAATGTGAAAGGTCATTACAAAAAAATCTCAAATTGTGCCCTGATCATTGGGTGTATATTTCATTATGAATCAATCATATTCAACACAACAATATATTTTTAAGCATTTTTTAATTTTAATGCTGTAATTCTGTTAGATTATGAATAAAAGCTTTTACATTGTCACTATGATTATGTCAATATAACATTGTGACACAAGTATCTTTGGGCTGGATCCAGACCTGCGTCCGACGCAAGGGGCCTGAACGAGACTTACGCCCGCAAGCGATCGTACGCCGATCGTGAGCGTAAAAACGGGCAAAAAAACGCACTGCGCATGTGCAGTATGACAACTTCCGGTCGTCCAAAGGACATGAGCGTACAGCGAGCGTATTTTCAGCGTATTTTTTGCCCAAGGGGCGTGCGTTTTGTACGACGATAGTCTGGACGCTCGAGTTACTACACAGAGGCGGGGATAGCCATTTAAATTGTACAGTATGGGCGTGCTAAGCCCAGTACGACCAGCGTATCGGTACGACAATTCGCACGTATGCTGGAAAAAATTATGGTAGGGTTCAGCCGCCGTAAGTAGGTACAATCCAGATGTTACGCTAGGGTTACGACAGCGCTGCAAAACTCGTACGGAACTATTGTTCCATACAACCCATTTACTCACAAATGGGCTGTGCTTCCCCTCCGCCCGCCAAAGTGGGTGGGCGGAAGCATGCAAAATGTACAGTGTGGGATGGGGCTCCCACACTTGTGCGGATCAGCGGTCGTACGGGCCGCTGATGCGCATGATTACATTAAGGTTGCCTTATAGCATCGTAAGCTGCCATAAAGCACGCACGAGAGAGGGGAGTGACAGAGGGCGTAGTGCACTCCCTTCTCTCTCTCATACAAACAGACCCCTGCACGTTCGGAAAGGGTAAGTGATTTTTTTTTTTT
>WWET01000111.1:334642-348960 GCA_011038615.1 Limnodynastes dumerilii
GACATAAGGGGCAGACAATGGAGGCTGGACATAAGGGGCAGATATGGAGGCTGGACATAATAATAAGGGGCAGACATGGAGATTGGACAAATAAACAGGGGGAGACATATAGAGGCTGCACATAATAATAATAATAATAATAATAATAATAATAATAAGGGACAGATATGGAGATTGGACAAATAAATGGGCAGATATGGAGGCTGGACATTTAAATCTTGGTCAAATAAGGGGCAGACATATGGATGGTTTTTAAATAAAAGGGGCAGGCAATAGACCCGCTGGTCTGGGCGGTTCAAGACACACCGACTTCCCCAGACACGCCCACTGGGTGGTACAAGACACACCCCCTCTACAAAACCGCAAAATTTTGTCCCTCTTTCAAATTGTCAAATGTTGGCATATATGTCAAAGTGAATTAAATTTGGCCACACTCTATGCAATAATCATGCCAATATGTAAACACCATTCAAATAGTAATCCTGCCATTAATAAAATTGTTTGGGACTTCGGCTGGGTGTTGGGAAGAGTAGTCAATTATTGGCCAGTGTGTGGCCACTATGCAATCTCCCAGGTGACCACATCACATACTAGATGCAGGGTGAGGTTGTAGGATTGCATAGCTTGTCACAGATGTTGCAGCTCTGACACAACCAGTATTATATGGTTATATTTAAATTTAGAACTTTAACCTGTCAAGGGATAAATCAGCAATTACTACAAATAAAAAAATACTGTTTTCCATGACAGTGGTGCATGTCAAGCACAGAAAAATACACCAAGTTGTTTTGGTTTTAATGTCTCCTGCAGTTCCAACGGCAGTCTTACCTAACCTGCTTCCCAGGCTGAGCCATTACAATTACCTATTAATGTATATAGCAAACAGGGCCTTCACTGCCCATTTTTTTCCCCTGCAAATAATCATTGGGAATAATTCAATTGAATGTGTTGTGTGAATTTATATTACAGATTTTTATATGCACCCCATAGAAGTGCGTATTAAAATCAGCAAATTTTGGTTACTGTAGTAGCTGGTTATAAGAGCAATTAGCATTGCAATCAAAATAACACGGGCTTCACGTTCAGTTGAATCGGGACCATAGAATAGGCATCTGTATAGACACAACTATGTTTTTGAAACATATAAGCCAAGAAAAACTTTGAAGTAAGCAGAAACAGATGACACCAGATTGGTACCTTAGTACGCACAGCTCTCATAAGTCTCCGCAGTGGAGGCTTCCATACACTAACTGCGATCCTAGATTCCATTTGCAGAACTGAGCTTTCATGCCTACTTTTACACATATGTCCCTGTGCATAAGACACTTACCCTTACTGTAGGATTTAAATACGTTACCCCACACAGCATCAGAATGGGTTACTTTGCATAGCTAGGAATCATTGTAGTGCATTCTGATATGTAATCGCCATACCCGTGCATGTACAATATGATCTCACAGAGTACTTAAAAGTTCTGAATGTGTAAGTTCTCAGTCGTACAGACTTCTGAATCCAGTCTATAGACATTAAGGAACTAATTCAGGGTTGAACCTGTTAACGCAGTGGATATTGAGATTTTTGCACTGGGCATGCAAAAACAAACAGACAAACAAAGAGTAGGCTCAAAAACAAGCAATATTCCCCAGAATAGAATCTAGCTAGAGGCAACAGAGGATATTTTCCGACGCTGGGCTAAGCACGGTATGGGTGGGTTTATGTTGCGCAGATGAAATGATCAGAATTGAGACTGCTTTAGACACATTGGGCCGGATCCAGAACTACGTCCGTCTTCCATAGACGGACGTAGTTCAATAAACAGTAGCTACTGCGCATGCGTAGTCGTTCTGCGTATCGTTTCGATATATGCGGCCTTTTCTATGGAAGACGAATGTAGTTCTGGATCCGGCCCATTGATTTGTACCTACCAGACAACAGGTGTGACTACCAATGAAGACTATACTAATGATGATGTTGCACCGGCAAATAATCAGGAACCTGGGCAGAAATTCTAAGAAGAATGTGTGGCTATGAATAGTGTTGTTACTTATTCTGAGATCAACCCTGTGAAATTATACATGCCTTTATGCACCGTCTTGTATGAGAGTTGTCATTACCAAAATAGGTACCTCCCAACATGCACAGAAAGCAACTGACACCATCCTTATGGCACATGAGAAATGAACACAGTACAAACACTGTACTAAGGTAGTGAGAAATTCCTTGGTAGTCCTGAGCACCGAGCAGTGTCACCACACCAAGGATCTGCTTTGGATGCCAGCAGGGGCGGGTTGGGAACTTAAAGTGGCTCTGGAAAAAAATCTGCAAGAGGCCACATGTGGGTGAGATCACTATTGGCAGGGTCAATAAAATATGTAAAGTGAGTTAGTACAGAATAAAGAAATATATAATAAAAGCAGTGCAAAATACATGATATGGAGGCAGGGTTATGTATTGCCAATTAAGTATGTTTATGTAAAAGAGTTACAAGCAAAGACATCTACTTAATAATATTTCACAATCCAATAGAGATTTATAGTGACCTCTATGCAATGTAGGTAGTCACTGCTGCCCAAGTGTCCACCACCCGAAACATACAGTATCCTAGTTACAACCACCCGAAACATACAGTATCCTAGATACAACCACCCAATACATATAGCATCCTAGTAACCACCACCCAATACATACAGTAGCGTAGTGAGCACCACCCAAAACACAGAGCATCCTACTGACCACCACCTGAAACATACAGCTAAGTGATCCAATACATACAAAAGTCTAATGGTCTCTGTTTTATACAGACATCATTTTAGCCCAACCATAACAGTCAATTATCCTTGTCTTCTTCAAATGAAATAGGAGCTGCTGAGTGGCCTCGAAAGGCCACCGGCCTAATGGTAAATTCCCTGGAAGTCATATTGCCAATCTGCCCCTGATGGCAGATAGCTAGAGTGTCAATACAGCTCTGGCAGAAGGAGGTGGAGGCTCTTATATGAGTTTTAGAAGATTTAAGGTAACTATTAAATATTTTATTAATCCATCTTCCTTTACCTCTGCGGTCATCTACAAAACCAGTAGCTACAAAGAAATTTCATTTGCTAATGATTTTTAAAAAAAAATATAAAATGCTGAAGGATAACAGATTTGGGGATAGGAATGCTGATAGATAGTTGAGGTCATCAATCCTTGCTGTAGTATTTTATTATAGATACTCTCAAATCTCTGGAGACTATAAAAGAAGCAAGACTCTTCATTTCCTCCTTGTTAGAGCCATATCTGGATATCTACACTTGGTTTTACTATGTCTCAGTAGACGAGTCAAAGAGAGCCGTAATAAATCCATAGTTTTGCTGAGTGATCCTTTGTGACACGCTACTATGTCCATGATACGGAGCAAAGTGGTGCATGAAAGTGTGTAAGACACAGGGGGCCAGGATTGCAAAACACAGATCTGATGCCTCTAGTAATAGCTACTGAAAGTTTTAAGTAGTTTGAGTAGTGACCTCTAAGGAGGGATTTTTTTTAACGCAGTCAATTATGTGACTGCTCTGCAGGAGTGTATTATTAGTGTTGCTCCAACACCCCTTTGATGAGATGATTTCCCTGACCACCAAGAAGATGCAGCAAGAATCTTGACTTGACAAGCAATTTTTTCCTCTTATATAACAACATATACATTGCAGTGAATGACAGAATGCAGATAATTACTAAACGTGGACACAAAGCTGCAATATGTATGCCTCTTGTCCTTCCTGTAACAATAATAATAATAATAATAATAATAATAATAATAATAATAATAATAACAATAATAATAACAACAACAATAATACTGATCCAATAATTCATAAAATATATCCAGGTGTTAGTACACATGAATTTACAAAAACACAGTAAAGAAACAAAACCAGCCAAGCCCATAGCATAAATAAGTATTTTTCCTTCCCTAAGACATTTTATCTCTTTAAGTATTTCACAAAATATAGACTCATTAATATTACAAAAAAAAGTGACTCAACACTGATGTGATTGTCAAATATTCTGCAGCTTCAAAGCAAGTTTCTTATTCAGTCAGGTTAGAAAATAAATTAAACAACATATTCCTCTTTGAATATTTACAGAATGTGTTGCTTCTGTCAATCAATTTGTCACATAAATCCATATTAAGTTTACATTGTGATTGTCAAACATTTTTTTTTCTTTTTCATTAACTTTAGAACTTACAGAGTATGTACACAGTGTTATGGAAATAATTATACTTTGATATCTCGTTGTCATCATGCAGCACACTGCAAAAATAGTCATCTCGGGACATGTTGGGTGTGATATGGATATTATGTGCTTCAAAAGTTCAAATCAAAAGATGACAGACAAATGATTTTTGAGCATCTTTGGAAAGTACACACTGGTAAGTTATCTGGTGATTGTATAGATTATCTGCTGAAAAGCCCCAGTGTGTGCCCTGTTTAAGCTGACATTTCATTATTTTGACACTTCATTATTTTGTGTTGTTTTTGTTCATTTACGTTGGGCCTGATCCAGACCTACGGGCGCCTTACGACTGCCCGAGGTCTGTACAGCCATAATCGAAGCAGGGAGTGCACGCCCTGTGCACTCTCATCTGGCGGGCGTAAATCCTACCCTAAAGTTTAAATTCAGCTTTGCGGCCTTGCAGCCGCGTAGCTGATCGTAACAGGGCTTTCCCCGCCCTGTCCCCTAATTTGCATGCCTATCTCCAACTTTACTGATATATAACAGATGCAGCTAGTATCTATGAGAGCTGCTGTTTATGTCACCACGGCCGGGGGGGGCGCAGGGTGACTTATAGGGTGTGGCACTACTGGGCAATCCTGTTTTAGTCACCTAGCAGAGCGCTCCATATATGTAAGCTCCATTATGCATGTGTAGGGGGCCTGGAGCCACCTGTGGTTAATCTGGCTATGTTCTTAGTATAATATATAGCATGGGGCATTTAGCATTCCCTCTTGGTGCATACCGAAGCGGACTTCCAAATAGTCATCATTTGCTATGTACTGGAATCTAAATAATTAAGGTAAGCCTTAACTACTGGAGGTCTACCAGTGCAAGTGAGAGTGGTTCATTTACACACAGACAGATTTGTGGATGGTGCAGACCAGCAATTGCGGATCCGACCACAAGAATTTGGATCTCTGGATCTGGTCCAATAAGAAGAAACACATAATATACACCGACTTACTAGATTGTTAAATCCCAGAGCATTTAATGCCTTTTTGAGGTTAGCTGCTTTCTCTATGCTTTGTGTGCTTATCTCCTCTGGGGTTGTGTGCTTCAGATACCTGTAGCAAAAAAAAAGATTCTGGAGATGTTGGCAAACAATTAAGGTATTGTCATCATTATCTGTAACATCTACTTCTACCAATTTAAAAGATAGCATATGTTGCATGTTGCTCATTTGAGTACATTCTGCACAAACTGTTCTCATATTATTTACACCTAACTTTAGTCTAGTCTAGTTTATTCTAGTGTTACGTTACACAAAACACATTCAATGCATTGATGTAGCCATTTTCTTTGTTTTGCATTTTTTCATAACAAATATTTCAAATATTTAAATATTGATCTATCTTTTAAAGAGGTATTAATATGGTATGTACACAAAGAACTGATGCAAAGTTCGATAGCCTCCTCTGGGACATAAGGAGTGTGGGTCCCGTAGCAAACGGCCCTATTTCGAAAGGGCCATTCGCTATGATCAGGCATAGCAATTGATCCCCGGAGCACCGAACACGGTGTTCCGAAAGGTGAGTTTCCCCCAACCCGCTCACTATCCCAAACCCTAAATCCCCCTTCTGCAGCCTAACCCTAAATCCCTCCTGCAGCCTAACCCTAAGCCCCCCACAGCCTAACCCTAAGTCTTCCCCATCACAGCCTAACCCTAAGTCCCTCCCGCAGCCTAACCCTAAGTCTTCCCCACCACAGCCTAACCCTATGTCCCTCCCGCAGCCTAACCCTAAGTCCCTGGTGGCGGCGCTTCCGAAAGTGAATGGGTGAGTATGCGAATCGCATTCTCACCCATTCATAAAAAACATTCTGAGGAGGCTCACATTCGAAATAGGGACAGCCTAAAAACAGCTTTCGGCTGTCCCTAATTCGCAATGTGAGCCTTTGCAGCGGGGACTCGCAAGGGACATAAGGTCATGGCAATGAGTCATCGGAGTTCAAAATTATTAACGTATGTCCTACAACACTCCAAAAAAGCTTTAGCAAAATGTAAAGGTATATTTATACTTTTTCAAAAAATGAAAACTGTGATTTTGTGAGTTCATTTAAAGACTAAATATATAAAGTGTCACTGAAATGACATATTTTGTGATTTTGCACATATCTCGGAAAATATGCATGTAATTCATAGTCATGAACAATCAAGGTTTACAGCACCTTGCATGATTATGCAACTTACTAGTGTTGAAAAATAATTTGCAGCTGCTTTAGTACTCTTGAAGTAACTATTTTTACTAACCATGGGCTAGATCCAGAACAACACTTGTGAGCGAATTTACGCTCAGTAAAGTAGCGTAATTGTGAACGTATGGGCCATTTACGTATGTGATACTTACATGTGGGCGTGCCAATTTTACGTGTGTCCAAAATACGTCTGAAATACGTTAAGTAGGCGGGGGTTTGTATTTAAAGTGTACAGTATGGGCGTGCTTAGCTGCGTAAATACGTGTTGCACATACGTACGTGTGCGGATCACTGCGGTTACATTGCCAAAAGTTAAGGCAGGGTTTGAAAAGCGTATCTTGACAAAATACGTACATTCAAGGGGTGTGCCAAGGGGAGTGTATAGAAGGTACGCACGCGTAAATACACTACGCGAGTAAACGTATGGGAAACGTAGTTCTGGATCTACCCCCATGCCAATATTAATGATAAAAATAAGCAAATATGCACAATGGACTGTACGACAAAAATTGTTACAGTTGTGGAATTGCATTAGGGGCACACTTGGCGCCAGATTTACTAAGCTGCGGGTTTGGGAAAGTGGAGATGTTGCCCATAGCAATCAATCAGATTCTAGCTCTTACTTTCCTATTAAATACTAGAGAAAGTCAGCTAGAATATGATTGGTTGCTATAGGCAACATCTCCACTTTTTCAAACCCGCAGCATAGTAAATCTTGCCCCTGGACTGGGTTGTGGACATTAATCTGACCTGTCCATGGGGTCTGCTGTTTTTTTTGTTTTTTTTTTTATTAATTATTCAGCTTGTCATATAGGATTTCTCTCTGAGCAGACTGCTGGTCATTAATTGTTTCTCCTGTGTTCCTGTTGGATGTATGTTCATTGATCTCCTGCTTGTTACCTCCTTGTGTCTTGTGACCCAGTTGCCTTTTGTGAGTTTCCTGATCCCAGCTCCTTCCTCCATGTGCTTGTGTTCCCAGCTGACCTTGTGTACTTGTATTTGGTATTACCCCTATTTGCTTGTTTTTCTGTTTCTCTATGTTCCATGTATTCAGCCTACCCTGTGTATTTGTATTGTGCTTATTCTGTTGGTATCTGGATTCTCAGTGTTATAACCTTCTGTGCATCTTCTTTAGTATGGTGTTTATGTTTGTTTCCCAGTTGTACCCAGCACACTATTTTCATTACTTGTGAGTTGTTTTACACTAATATACACTCTTTGCCTGTTACTCTGACCATCATTGTCTATGTTGTGTATGAGCTCTGCTTTATTATTACACATGGTGTTGCCTTCCAGGGTTCATGACCTGCTAGTAACCTGCAGCACAAACCTATCCCCACTATCAGGAGCTCTAGTAAAGACTAGGGGCCTGATCCCGACCTACGCTCATGAAGCCCTTATGTGCATAGCGTATTTACGCCGGGTCACCTCCGATGCACTCCGCTCGGCACTCCCCTTGGTCGTATTTACTTTTGACTTCTTACGCTCAGCAAACCCTACCCTAACTTTTCTGAGCGTAACCACGTGCGTCCATAAGCTCACTGCGTAGTTACGACACTTAGCATGCCCATACTGTATGATTTAAATGCCTCACCCTGCTCTCGGTTCGTAATTACGGATTTCGTATGGCAGACATGTCCCCTCCAGCGTATATACAAAGCTGTTGTGATCAAGGCCCATACGCTCAGTTTCTCAGACCGTAACATGAGTGTAACATCTGCTCTGTGCATGCGCAGTAAGTACAAATGGCCGTTTTTACGCTTATGCCCGTCGTAAAAACGCACCCGAGCGTAGGTCTGGATCAGGCCCTAGGTCCCAGTCAGACTCCACACCCTGCAAGCAGCAGTGTAACAATAATTGTGTGTGGCTATGAATTAGGAAACATTTGGTTTGCATAGTGTCTGCTTTTATTTGCAAAATGCAACTAAATAACTCTCACAAACACAAATCTTTCTCCTCTGTTTGATTTAGAACTACATTTATTTTGGTCAGGCTTTTTTATATACAGAAGGAAATGTTTTAACATGTGTTAAAATGCAATTTTGAATTGTAAGGAAAGTAAACATAATATAAACTGAATCGAGACTCATCCTGAGTTTGAGAGTAAGGAAAAAATGTGAAAGTGTGAATCTCAGTATAACCAGTTTGCAATGTGAAGGGTGTAATTAAGTATTAATTTGTTGCATGCAGGAAATATAGAACTTACACACTGCATGGCTTTAGGTTTAATCATAGCTTTAGGTTTAATCTGTAAATGCAAGTTGAGCTAAGAAACATTACCTCTCAACTCTTATTCTGGTTTCAGTTTAACAGATAAAATCTGGTTTTGGTCCGGTTACACTTACTACTGTTTTGCCCTAACTCTCAAACACTGGATCAGCCCCAAGGGGCCAGATCCAGAGCTACGTTTCCATTACGTTTCAAGACGTAGCGTATTTACTATGCACTCCCCTCGCTCGTATGTACTTTAGACGTTTTACGTTTGACAAACCCTACTTTAACTTTACGCTGCGTAAGTACAGACGTACATACAGGCTACATACCTGCCTATGCACGCCCATACTGTACGATTTAAATGCCTCACCCCGCCTCCGAAGCGTAATTACGGGTGTCTTATGCTTGGCACGCCTCTTCAGTCGTAGTTATGATGTTGATACGAGGCTGGTACGTACGTTCAGAGTTACATGGCGTAACATCTGACGTGCGAATGCACAGTAAATACTAATGCGCGATTTTACATCAGCGGTTAGCGTAAAATTGCTTGCGTACATAGTTCAGGATCTATCCCAATATGAATAAAATCATAATTGCATGTGTTGGAAATTTTGCTTATATTATTTATTTTGCTGAAAAATAACATTTGTTAGATAATATCATAGTTGACATTTGCAAACATTAATGGGGAACATAAAAGAGTGATGCTACAAGTCAGCAGTTTATGTAGCTTGAATCAGTACTCTCTGGTTATCTGACAGTAGTACTAATTATGAACTATTTTCCAGTAGATTTGTTACCATCTGCTTCAGTGCTTTACTGTCAACATTTGTTCTTTTGGCACATTAAACACAGTGAGGAGCAATGCAATTTATAACAATAACAATAAACCGTTTCCTGGGTTTTCGGAATGCAAAATTAACAACAGTATAAAATTAGGAAACACTTTCAATTTATTCAACTGGGTTCCAAAATACTTAAGTGGCACTTAGATATTGGCAGCACTCACCTTTGCACTAAGCAAAAAGCCCTAGTCAACATAATTATTGTGCTAAGCTAAATAAAGGTTTTTAGAACATATGAAATACAGTAATGCTATGTATTTAGCTAATATGCCTGAAGCAGGTCCAATTAATTCTGTTAAAATAGAAAGGATAAGACTGTAATACTGTCATTCATTTTGGTGACCCTAAATTCCCAAATGCCACCTCATGTTATGTTTCTCACAGTTCACATGATTGTGCCATAAACATGTTATAAATGTTATAATCAGTGATTGATATAAATCATTAGTATTGTAGCACTTACCTTGTGTAAAGTCTTTTAGTGCCATCATGCCCATCTCTTACCCAGTCTTCACAGAGCAGGTAAGAAAGATCTGCACAATAGACCACATGGCTTGTGAATAGAGTTAGCTCCATCCAAATACCCAGGCATCTGGACATCTTGGCTTACTTAAGTCACTCCCAAATGTACTGATGTACCATGAAGTTCACATAAGCCATGTAATGTCATCCACAGTTCTCTGTTGGGCATCAATTATTTGTGTATATAGAAATTTGGGACCATAAAAAGCATATCACTTAACATGCTGCTGTGTTTTCCATTACTTATATTTTATGGAGCAGATCCTAAGCTGCGTTTCCGTCAGGTTTTCTGACAGAAGCGCAGCAGGAGTGAGAACTGCAGAAATATGGGTGCACTGCTGCCAGTATGTCTGTGTCTATTACCATCTGCTCTGCCACAGTGTTACTAGACGTTCCACTATATTCAAATGCGAAAAGGGGTGTTTTTCTCATTTAAAAAGTCACAGCAGCAGAAAAAAGTGCCTGCATTTCCATCACACGCTTACACCATCTCAGGGAATGTAAGTAATAAGCACAGGTCATTTTCAATGGCAAAAAAAAAATTATTTGTTAAATTCAATTAAATACAAATTGAATATTTTAAAATAGATTTTTATGTATTTTTTATGCCAGCATAGTAGCGAAATACTCATCAAAATTGTTTAGTGCCAAAGGCATAAGGCTTGTAGCTGTACAAGCCGCAGCCTCTGCTAATAGAACTATGGCTGTGGGGAGAGGGGGCTATATCTGCCCCATTTCACTAAGTCCTGCGTCAGGTCCTAGGTGCCTGTTTCTCAGTTTATATAGTTAAGAAAGTGACCAGTATTAGCATCACACAACGTACTTACTCATAATTAATACATTGTATTGTCAAGTACAAATTACTTTCATATTGTCTGAATTGGAAAAAATGCCAAGACTTATTTTTATTGGCTCTATTTATTTTAATAGTACCCAAGAAATCTGCGTCATTGTCTCTATAATAAGTTACATTTTGCCGTCTGCTTACCTAATCTAAACGTACTGTGTGCAGTAAATTATGAATAGCACAGAAGATAAAACAGTAAGTTTAAGATCCATGCCAGTATAAACAACTGCTAAAAATGTTCTGTGTAAAAAGGATACACTTCTTATATTGTTCCATATTTTTATTTACAGTAACCATCCTTACAGTATAATTCCATTTCCATTTTCTGTTTTGGATGCATTGCACCATGTGGTGAACATTTCCAGTTTGTAGTATCCATATCTGTTCAGATGCAGTGTTTTTTCATATTGGTATTTAAGGTTAGGTAAATGTATACAATTATATATGATAGATATATATATATCCAGGTTAAAATTGCATACCAGAAATATCTCTCTATCCGAGAGCAGGAATCAACACATTAGAATACAGATATCTCACATGTGGGTCTTAAGATTCGCAGAGCCAAGGCGACAGGATGGTAAGTAGACCTCTGGTGTGGATGGGCTTTAAGAATCCTTGTGTAACCCCATGTGTAATAGATCCTTTAAGAGGATTCTTAAAGCCTGCCCACCTGTTGGCTTGGCTGATATCTGTATTCTAATGTGTTGCTTCCTGCTCTCGGATAGAGAGATATTTCTGGTACGCAATTTTAACCTGGAAGCCTTTTGAATAAAAAAAGGTTTTTACACTATGGAGCGCCCCCTCTATTTTCTTTTCCCCTAGATCGTCTTGAACTGGACAAAGACCCATACTAAACGAGGGGAGCTGCGGTCTATTTGTAGACCTAGTCATCTGAACCTAATTGACTTGCAAACAGGAGTTTGCTAAAAGACTTGATTTCTATACAATATATGACTTTCTCCGCACACTATTGGTATTGTGTATATATCAGGTTTACACAACACAGCAATAACACAGCTCTATACAAACATTTTAAACTGTTAAATTTAAGAATCAAAATTGTATTAAAATACACTCGCTCTGCATACACTACACTATACTATTTATTTTAAGCCTGAATAGCAAATTGAAGGGTTGCCGACTCTCCTGGAATATTTGGAAGACTCACGAAATTTGGGCAGTTCTCCCAGTATCTCGGGTATCTCCTGCAAGTCCCGAACCCCTTCTAACCTCTATTGTAATCCCTAGAGTTAATAGGGATGGGCGGGATTTGATGATGTAATCAAGCCCTGCCCACCCCTTGAACACTAGAGATCACAACAGTGATTGACAGGGGCAGGGCTTAATGACGAGATTTGCATAAATCGTGCCATTAAGCCCCACCCCTTGCAGGCATCAATGGCTTTCCTCCGGGATCTCCTGAAGGGAAGCCTAAAAAAATCGGCAACCCTGGTATATTGCCATACATTTTGTTCAGGCCTTTTTTTAAAAGATGGATATTAATTTCGAAGTGCTTTTATTTTTTGTTTTAAAAAGTACTTTTTTAATATTTCAATAGTTTAATAAATGAAAGAATACTGTAATCACACTGATTTAATATAAATAAAAATGTAAAGAACATTAAAAGATACTTTTGAACCATGGAAACTTGTATAGGCTGCTGCGTTACACATATTGGGCCAGATCCTGAACGCCAACCGACAGGGTTGTGCGTAAGTTACGTACATTAGGTCTTATGATGCAGGGTCTGAGCCTTCACTTACGATGGCTCTATAGCCATTTCAATGAAGGATCCAGGCGGGGGAAGCCCTGTTAAGACTAGTCGTAAAAGTTAAGGTAGGAATCTGGACACCTAAGTGTCCATATTTTCTACCGACAGCGGTGCAGGTAAGCGTAAAGCATGCAGGGGTCTGGATCTACCCCATTATCCTATCTGCCCATATACACCCGTTTGCATGTTTCAAAAGAGTGCTCATACGCAGTGCGACCTATTCAGCTACTGTCATAACTCTGCATAGGGCGCATGCAGTTTCAAAAACGAATCCACGGCACTAAAACTCTGGTTCCAGTTCAAACTCTGGATTAGTCCATAAGAGTGTAGGCAATTTATGAATGACACAATCCAAGGTTAAAGACATCTAATGTATGATCTGGATATATTCTCAAGTTTACTCATATAAAATGTCATTATTGTGCATGCTGGTATTATGTGTACTATAGAGAGAATATCAGCTGTAGGCTTTATAGTTCACATAAACCACACTGAACCGGATGCAGACCCCCCCATGCTTTCCATACGTGCAAGGGTCTGTTCGTCTGTGAACTCCCCATCACTCCCCTCTCATGCTGCTTTAGGGCCTTAAGTCACAGCGGATCAGCAGTCCGTCCGATTGCTAATCCACTCATAAGTAGTGAATCCCCCTCCTACTGTACAATTTAAGGGCTATATTTACCAACTTCATTTTTAGGTGATAATGCCAGTTTTTACAGTAAAACAGACATTATCACCTAAAAATGATCTACTTACCATTTACAATAGTGCATTCGCCATGGAAATCTGCTGTTTCCATGGGAATGGACACACATTTCATAAATCTTCGCTGCCCCATTGATCTTAATGGGTGGCAGCACTTCATACAATCTACAATCCCTCGGTGCCGAGATTATCATTCGGCACCAAAGGTAAACATAACGCCAGCTCAGTATGGCATTAGTGCCTTCATACCAGCGATATCCCCATATTCCCCCCTTTTCCACCCCCTAATAGCTGTTATTAGGGGCAGGAAAAGGGGAGCATGTATGGGGAGACCGCTGGCATGAAGGAGTATGCACTAATGTAAAAAAAAAAAACAACCAAAAAACTAAAGTAAAACATTCTAAACATTAAAAACTGTAAAACAAAAATAAGAAAAAAAGATAAACTCACCTGTCCGTGAGATGCGTCCGACTCATGCGCAGTGGTTTTTCATATTAGGGCTTGAAATTTTTTAAGTCCGTCAATGTGGCCTGCGATGCGTTCAGAGATCATCGCGGGACCTCGTGGGAGCTCACCGGAGGGGCGAGTATTAGTAAATTTTAAAGCGGAAGCTGCCGGGCTCGCTGCTATCACAAGCGAGCCCGGAGCAGCAACGTTCCCAGGGGAAGGTAAGTATTAGTAAATGGAGCCTTAAATGCTTCCCCCTGTCCACCTTGGTTTGCGCAGGGGAAGCACAGTCCCTTACTATGGCATATCTATCATACAAAACTAAGTTCCGTATGATAGAAGTTATGGACCGAATCCTGACCTAATAACGTCAGGTCACTTACGCCTGCAAGGTGCGTAAGTGTCCTGACTTCACTGGAGGGCGCATGTACCCTCCAGATGTTACGCTAGGGTCACTTTGTTCTGTCCAAGACCATTTCAGTGAAATGAACTGTGCTTCCCCTCAGCCCGCTAAAGC
>WWET01000111.1:348989-371091 GCA_011038615.1 Limnodynastes dumerilii
GGGAAGCATGCAAATTGTACAGTGTGGGAGGGGGCTCCCACACTGCTGCGGATCAGAGGTCATACGGACCACTGAGCCACATGATAGAGATAATGCAGGCTTATGGCAGTGTAAGCTGGCATAAAGCCTACAGGAGAGAGGGGAGTGACAGAGGGCGTGCACTCCCCTCTTACTCGCGGACGTACTTATATACGGAAAATGTGTGGGGGTCTGGATCCGGTCCTACATGCGTAAAACGCACGTAACATCTGAAGGGTGCATACACCCTCTAGGCAAAACATCCCATTTACACACTTTGCGTGCGTGCGTACGTGGGGTACCGGACTCAAGTCTGGATCCGGTCTACGGTTATTATATGAATAATTCCATAACACGACAGCATCCTCCACTGCAGCAATGTAAAGTGCTTTGAGTTCTAATGGGAGAAGAAGGTTACATATCCAAAGAATTAAATTAATATTTGTAGAGGAATATGACACTTGTTTAGAAGAGCAGAACTTTGCACTGACAGAAATGTTGTTTCTTTCAACCAATGGGGTTTCTTTCAACCAATGTGTGTAATGTCTATACTGCTGTGGATTGTTAAATGAACAGTGATGACTATCATGGCACTAAGACATGTAGCTGATGCTCCTGCTATATAAAGGGAGGGGGAGATTGGCTGAACTACAATGTGTCATTTCTAGGGTCTTCTGGGTGACCTCAAGCACCTTGCGTGTTACAGTAAGTGAACCAAATCTTCAAAAAGAGTAAGTGCACTGAGAATTTACACGCTCATCACAGTCTACCACCTACTGACCTAGCTAATCGACTAATTTGTAGGGGATACAGTAAGAGAATGGTCAAGAGAAATAAACGGCTTGCTCTTTCTTATGATCGTTATTCCCTAATACATACAAAACGTTAATGTGAAAGTCCAAACAAAATCAGGTTTAAAACTACCTTCTGTGACCAGTGGCACAATGTACAACAAATTCCGGATAAACATATCAGTGTTTTACATACTGATGGGTACATTTTGAAACATCTAGGATCCACTGTGGACACCACGTGGAGGCGAGCCAAGAATCTGAAACAATACTTGGTACGCAGCCACATTAGGCCGATTATTGAGAAACCTTTGTTCACAGAAGGGTTTGTTCCCTGTGGACATTGTACTCAATGCAAGTACATGCGAACCATGAAGAGTTTTGTGGATAGATTTGATCACAGTCATGACATGAGGGAGTTCATAAATTTCTCATCTTGTGGTGTCATCTATTGTATTGTATGCACTTGTAATAAGACCTACATAGGCGTGACCAAGAAAACGTTACGCATCGTATTTATGAACATTCCCGTAACATATTGAATGCCAGAAAGGACCAACTCCCTTCCGTATTTTTGTGGTAGATTATATAGTCTTCAATGTTACTCTGTGACAATCTCTAATGACATTTTTGATATAGATATATATACATGAAATGTCCCCGTTATTTAAATGAATGCTGTAGATTTGTGCATTTTTGGTTATACCTTGTTTCTGCTTTTTAACTTTCTTAGACTCTGAGACTAAGATCACATGTCGTCACTCCCGTCTAAGTCCTCACGAATACACAGATGTGAATGATGATACTAATCCATGGATTGGCCTTTTTTAAATGATGACCTCACAATCAGCTGATCACACCCGGAAGAAGCGCATTTGCGAAACGCGCGTAGGTGGTTTGGTCCGAGGTGACTGCAGGGTTCCCGTTCTGTTCACACCATGGACGAAGCTGCCGCAGTTCCATGCTGTTGAAGTCTGACCCTATGATTAATGCACTGATGTTTACCTAATTCATTGGTCAGGAGGGACAGGTAGCCACCCGCAAGGGTGAAGACCCACTGTGAGGTGGTTTTTCGTCTTTCTTTTCACATTTGTTTTTTGTTTGAGAATCGGGCTAGTACACTGACCTGTTACTAACACTGATGTTCTTTCAGCCATGAACTGTTCTTCTTATTATGACTTACAGCATCTGTTCTGAGTCTATGTTACTTCTCGTGGTGTTATACTGCAATTAGTTGAATGTGGAACCTCTGCTCCTGGTGATTGTTACTGTAGCTACTTTTCTATGACTGATATTTTCTTTCTTCTTGATTTTTTGTATAATAAAATAGATTTTGTTACTTTTGCAACTCTGTAGCTGCTTATATATTTCACTGTGCAGTGGTGGCTATTAATCAGAATGCAAGTACACCCTCTATAACGGTTCTTTCTCTTTCTTTTGTTTTGAAAACTAGCTATATATGTGTTCTTAATTTCACTTCAACACGATCAAAATGACCATTTTTAGAAATTGTGCACAAAAACGATTCGGCCCACCACTGCATAGACTGGGTCCTGGCCAAAACGGCCATAGTCCAGTCTGTGACACAAAGCTACAGTCTAGGTCTTGTGAGATAAGACCTTCACTCAAGACGTCAGCTCAGGGGCAAGGCTCAGGGGCATATTTTTTCTACCCCAGCCCACCAGCACTTGTTCCACACCTTTTTCTTCCACTATAATATCACATGTGTGCATTAGCTTTTATACTTACATAATATACTTTTAATTACAGTGTATGCTGTCTTGTCAAATGATATCTAACTCCTCTTTATGACTTATATAGAACACACATCTAATATGTGTAAAGTCCTTAGTCTCCCTCTATAGCACTGTCATCCATTTCTTCAAATAATTAAATACAAGTTTAAAAAAAAAAGGATTTATATATACATTAAATGTGGCATCGGTAAATTTATGGATATATTTGTTTATTGTCTATATTTAGAATATCATATTTATGCGTTTACTTGTTTTTTTTCCATGCCTTTGTATTATGAATAGCTTTTATGCTGGTTTTTGTTTTATACTTAAAACCTAACATAATGGCCAATATTTGAAAGAAAAGACCAATATTACTCAGAAATATTTGGTTCTGCACTCAGTACCTATTAGCCTATTTTTGTGATAGAAAATGGCCCTGCATCACACAGAGATCTTCTATAAATTACCCTTGAATGGTAATGTTTATCTTCGTATATGTGACGTGTTGTTTACATATCCGTACATTTCTGGGCATAAATAGAATCCATGTTAGGAGAGAGTTATGCTAATTGTGCTTATTCCCTGGATAAATAAGGAAAATCATAGGCTTCACACTGCAGAGATATCTGTTTTGTTTAGTCTTCACATTTGTCATGTTATTACGAAAGGCCGGCAGAACAATATGCTTGACATAGCAGGCAGCACTGCCTTGTAGTTAGAAGTGTTTGATGTGAAAACACAAACTAGGTACAGACAAACAATGTGCTTGTCATCAGTACAAATCACAAGATGTACAGACTGATGACTTTCTCTCATCACACATAGGGACCTCACTTAAACGTGCTCATACTGTCCTATTTTTCCACGACTGATGTGACATTTCTTTAAATCATGATGAGTATATAATGAGTTTTATTATAGTATATGTGGGGTATATTAGAGGTCCAAAGAAGACATTATATATATATATGTTTCTGCCAGTGGCAGTCTAGTGATTGGCAAACAATCAAAAGAACTGGAAAAGTGTATATATATATTAACTCTGAGAATCTAATACTTTCAGCCTGAGCATCTGAAAATGACAAGGTTTGTGTAATAGAAAAATTAAACTGTGGAGTGCAAGCTCTTTGTATGTGGTCCTCTGCAGAATCAATTGTTGGTGTAGATTGTTCCCCAGCCATAGTAGGTCAGGTAAGGTGCTTGAATAAGGTGCAAATAACGGAATGGGAGGGTGCCCCCACTTGGTATGGTGTTCACCGATACTATCTGTCTGGAATTGTGTGGCACTCCTCACCGGCATTCAACTGCATCTGTGCCTCAACAAGAACTGCGTACTGTCCACATATATGAAAGGATAGTGTCTGGCACTAGACGTCTTTGAAAGAAAATAACTCACAACTTAGTCAGGATAAGGTGGTGATCCGAAGTTTCTTCAGAGTTTTAAATTCACTCTTTCTTCAGGGACATAATATTACAGCAGTGTAGGGTGAAACCATATAAATACCTTTGTGAAGCATGTGTGCCCGCCCCCGGCGGGGCGTCCCCAGCGACCGGAAAGTGCATGCCAGTCCCGAGGCGTCCCACCGCAGCCATGGCAACCGACCACGCGTGATGATGTGCTACAATAACAAGGGCAAATAAACTGTCTAAAATGAAATAAATGGCTTTTAAAAGCTCATGCTAGTACTTAAAAAAGTGATTGAAAATGTGTAACATCACAACAACGTGACAGTGATAAATAGGCTGTGGAAGGAGAACAAAAATTGTTATCAACATAGTTTGTAAATCGTGAAACAATTAAAAGCAAAGTGATGACAATAACAAAGTGATTAAAAACAACATAACAAAACAGACTGAAGAGGCTATAAATACAAATACCCAATTATGTATTAAAAAATGGGGTATAGAGATATAAGGCTAAAAGTATAGATTATGGTAGCCGCATGGAAGAGATCCCAACGCAGGTAAGGCATATAAGATAAATCACTCATAAGAGAGTCAGTGCTAACTCTTACAGGCGTCCCGTAGCCCACTCATGACTGGGCTAATTGATGCAGTCGTGTCATAGCCACATAGTAGGATCAATGGTAATGGACTTGGTATCCTATAATATTAGAGCTCTGGGATAAGAATAAAGTGGGATGAAAATGAAAATTAAGCAAAGGTCAACAAGGCACTCACTCATTTGTAAACATAATATAGGCTATTAGGATGCCATATGAGATAAAGGTGGGCTACTGGGTCTATAACTAAGAACATGATTCGTGATTGAACCCAAGGTATTTTAGGGTATAGTACCTAGGTATATATAAAGCGACAATAAAGTGAGACAGTATCACCTTAGTTGCTCCTAAGATGTTTGTGATAAAGAGGCAAATATTGTGAATAAAGATAAGAGGTGATTAGTAGGATAAAATGAAACATAGTAAAAACTATAAAGTGCATAGAAGTGCCTCATAGAGCTGGTATACTACAATAAAGTGCATAAAGCCTTGATAAGTGCAAATATATGTGTTACTAGGCCCAATGGTCTTATTGATAACTAGAACCAGTGAGTGCCTAAGATTAGGAAAAGACAGAACTAATTTTCCTTCTTATGATAAAGACAAAATGAATACTATCCCAGAGGGCTCAACAGATTAAACGGACAGAAAAGTAATCCAAAACAGATCATTGGTGGACCAGTTGGAAACGGCTCTTAGGTAAAACAATTTAGATTTAAATGTACATTCAGTCCTTTTGGTGTCATCGTATTCAAGCGGATGATCCATTTGGACTCCTGTTGCAACAGTAGCTTGTCTCTGTCGCCTCCCCGATGTAGAGGTGGCACTGTATCAATTATACGGTATTTTAGTGTAGCCAAACTATGGTTGGCTTGCAGAAAATGTTTTGCTACAGGTTGTTTGCTGGTTCCATTATTTAATGCTTGACGAATGCTTGAGCGGTGAACTGCCATCCTCTCCTGAAAGGTTCTCCGTGTTTTTCCCACATAGGAAAGGCCACAGGGGCATTAAATGAGATAAACCACGAACGTTGAGAGACAAGTTAGATGATGCTTGATAGAGATCTTACTGCCAGCTTGTGGATGGCAAAAATAAGATCCCGTTTGCATGTACCTGCTGGTTGTACATTTAAGGCACTTAAAGCAACCATTTTTCAAAGAGGAAGGAGATCTAATGGTTACATCAGATTTAATTAGGAGGTTTTTAAGATTCTTGCCTCTGCGATAGCAGGGCATAAGTGTACTGTGCTGTAAGTCTGACAGACCCGGATCCTGAGAGACAAGAGGCCACCACTTCTTACATACCGACTGTAGTTGGTGGCTACCAGTGCTGTATAATTTAACAAATGGTAGTCTATGTTGAATGGACTTACGTTCCCTGGGTGTCAAAACTTCCTCCCTAGGAAGGGTGGCAATAGTGTCTTTGATCCGCAAGAGTCTCTGTCGATTGTACCCATGTTGCTGAAACTTCTCCATCATCTTGTTCATTTGCGTCTCCCATTGTTCTGGGTTTGACACTATGCGGTGTACTCTCAGCATTTGAGAGTACGGAAGTCCCGACTTGAGTGCAGGTGGATGGTAAGAGCTGGCAAGGAGGATGTTATTTCTGTCGGTGGGTTTGGAGTAAATATTGGTCCTGATGGCTCCATCATGAATGGTCAATTGGACATCAAGATAATTAATGGTCACAGAGTTCATCTTAAAAGTAAATTTGATGGGATTTGACATGGAATTCAAGGTGTGCATCATTTCGATAAAATCACTGCCATCAGATTTCCAAATAAACAGGAGATCGTCGATATAACGACTGTAGTAGATGCAATTTTTCTGAAATATTTCGTTATTGTATAGAAAAGAATTCTCAAAAAAGTCCATATACAGATTGGCGAATGCCGGGGCCACCGATGAACCCATGGCACAGCCAGTGAGCTGCAAATAGTATTTCCCATTAAAGAAAAAATAATTTTGCTTAAGGGTTTTTTCCAAAAGGGATATAAAGACGTGAACAGGGGGTCCAGTATACAACACATTATCTTGAATTTTTAACTTCACAGCCTGCAATCCCTCCTCGTGTGGGATGGAGGTATACAGGCTGCTCACGTCTGCTGTGATGAGTGTAGCTCCCCTTGGAATATTCATGAGTGTTCTCAACTGATTAAGGAGGTCAGTGGTATCCCCAATGAACAATTCACATCCTTTCACTAAAGGCTGGAGATAATAGTCCAGGTATTTTGATACCTTGTGATAGATGGATTCCCGGGCAGATATAATTGGTCTGCCAGGGGGTGTCTCAAGAGACTTATGCACTTTTGGCACTGTATATAGTAAGGGCACTTTAGGGTGCTCAGTAGTCAAATAGTGAATGGTCTCCTTGGGAATATGTCCAGCCTCAGATGCATCCTTGAGAAAAGTGTCCAGGTCGGTTTTGAAAGTTTTAGTGGGGTTACCACTGAGAAGAGAGTATACCAAGGGATCAGAAAGTTGCCGATTGATCTCTGTGATGTAATCCGCTCTTTTTGCTATGAGACTATGGTGTGCTGACTTTACCTGTTCTTATACATGGTTCGATATAGATATATATATATATATAGATAGATAGATAGATAGATATATATATATATATAACACATGGGGATATATTGAGGGTCTAGGATGGTACATCATATAATGTACAGTATAAGGAGTCATTTATATCTATATATATATCGTATATTCTATCCTAGACCCCCTAATAACACTCCCAAGTAATTTATATAGTGTGCCATTCCCACATAGCTCACTTAATAGCTCACATAATACATGTGAGCTATATTACTAGTCTGGAGTTGACACAGCACCAGTCTTTAAGTGCCCCATTTTTCTTGCAGCCGTCTCTTCTCCTGGGGGGTGGCATTGTGAAGCTGCAGCAACATAGCTGACGATGCAGTTGCTGGTCCAAGTGGCTGTATTTCAAACATGATACAGCCGCCGGCTGAATGGTGGCCCTATGATTGTTGTTCAAACAGCCCTAAAAATAGAAAATTGCTATTGGGAACAAGGACCTATTTCCCCAATCTCAATAGAGAGAGGCTGCGGTGGTTGCGGCAGGTACTGTAGATTAGGGATAGGCTGCGGCTAGCTCAGCTTAGGGCTTAGGGGGAATGTTAGGGTTAGCCTGTGGGGCAGGGAGGGTTAGGGCTGAAGAAGGGGATGGTTAGGGTTAGGCTGCAAAAAACAGAGGGTTAGGGAAGGGTTAAGGATAGGTTTAGATTAAAACACTTACCATTTAGTAGATGACTCTTCACGACTACAGGAGTCGCATCTCCCCTGCTTTCTAAAATGCTCACTGCCAGAAGTTGCTCGCGTGTGTGTGTGTGTAAGGTGGGGAGTTCTGGTTCTGGGCAACCATTTTGTTTGCACCAATGCAGCCTTTGATCAAGTGGCTCAAGCTACTCTTCACAGTCAGATGTATGGCTGTCTACCAGTTCTATTGAAATAACAAGCAAAGATACATCCAAACTCCCATTTTGGCTAGATTTCTATCCTCAAACACTCTTATAATACATTTAAATCTCTTTTCAAGTCACTCACAACAAATCCTCAGACTAAGAGAAGTGCCTAAGACCTGATTTTTTTTCAAAGGAGATGATCAGAAATAAAACTAACAAATTGTTCAACTACCCTGAGCCATTTGGTACCTTGTCCACATTTGATCCCACAGATTAATATTGAAGTGGGAGTGGTTTGTCGGTACGGGTGTGGGGCTCCGGTCCGAACAGCTGATTTTCGAGTGAGGCATAGCAATCGATCCATGGAGTACCGAAAGCTCTGTGCTCTGAAATAGCAAGTCAAAATAGTCCCCACTCCTTTCCCTAATTCTAACCCTAACCCTCCCATCTCACTAACCCTAACCCTAACCATCCTTTCCTGGCAGCCTGACCCTAACCCACCCTTACTTGCAGCCCGACCCTAACCCACCATCTCCCACAGCCTGACCCTAACCCTCCCTCTCCTGCAGCCTGACCCTAGCACCATTTCAGCAGGGGGTCCGGTGATTATAAATGGGTGACTATGCCGATCGGCACACTCACCCATTCATTTAAAAAAATTCTAAAATGGGTCCCTATTCGAAATAGAGCCGAAAAGGAACGAGGACTGCAACCATTTCTATCTAACATCATTACTTTATTAATCTTAATTTTTTTTCTCCTATAATAATGATTGTTCCAGGCACATTTAAATGAAAAAATGACTGTGATAGTTAATAGTATTGTTTGTATCCTTTTCAAAGACTGAAACTGCAGCATTTAGTGACTGCATTGTCACTCCAAATGTGAACGCTATTTATATCATGACTTGGTTAAATGTGGAAAAATATGGCTTGGAAGTAGTGAAAACAACTAGTTTACTCTCATGGCTGGTTTCTGAAAGCATTCCCTATTCAGAGGTTGTTTGACTTTCCAGTAAGTGAATAGCACTTTTCTCTTTTCCAAATACAGTCACAACAAATAAGCATTCTGCCAACGGTCCTGATTCTGGGGGACTGTCCACAGCAGAGTTTTGCCTCAATTCATACTGCATTTCCTTCAGTCTCGCAATGACACTCCCTATGTCAGACAGTGATAGGATGCATGTGTAACAGTGTGTCAGGCTGCATGTGCTAAGATCAATGTGTTAGAAGGTGATAGGTTGCATCTATCAGAGAGTGATTATTTGCATGTGTTACACAGCACTGGGATTCATGTGACACAACGCACCAGGCTGCAGATGACACATAGCACTGGGCTGCAGGTGGCACATAGTTCTGGCATTCATGTTTCAGAAGGTGCTAGGCTGCAGTTGGCACACAATACTAGGCTCCATATTTCACACAGTTCTAGGCAGTATGTGTCCCAGCAAAAGATTAGATAGGAGATAAAATTACTAGCAAAATAAGTGAACATTGAAATGGGAATTATTTGCAGTGCTCACTGTAATGTGGAACAGACCATTTGCATTTGTTTCATACTATTTTCAAGATTCCATTTGTAAACATACCTTTAGTTTAACATATGAGTCAGAGAGAAGTGACTAAGAAGATAAGCATACAGCAGGTGAGTCACAAAAAAGGTGGCAATCACAGCACCACACAAAAGATATTTTCTTTTCCTCTCTCTACACACACACACACACACACACACACACACACACACACACACTCACTCACTCACTCACACACACACTCAATTTACCTGTGTGCTGTTGTGCTCCTGAGGTATAAGTTATATTTCTCTTCAGCGGACAAACCATCGATCATAAGATAGAAAATAAGAAAGTTGCTTTGACCCGAGGCTTGGCTGACCAGACGGGTCTTCTCCAGCATATAAGTGTACAGTCTGGCTGGAATACAAATAAATATGTGTGAGAAACTATTTTAGTATTTTGTCAAGTGGCAATTTTTTTTTTCTTTACTGGTATCACATACTCTGCCTCTAAGGAGATGAAACATGTTGATGTAAATTGTATGAGGCGTTTGTTGAACAGTATTGCTGATCCTATGCATAATACACAGTTATACCCCCAGGACTGGTAGGGGTTTTCTAGTACCGCAAATCCCAGCTCCTCCAATTTACAAGCAGACATATTCTTGTCCAGCTGGCAAATTTTTATTGTATGCTTTAAAAGCATGAACGCAGTATTTGGTACTGGATTTAAAACCCTTGGGGCTGGGCTGTACAATATAGTGGTAAAATGAACACACTGTCACAGAAAAAACATTGCTTAGATTTCAAGAAAGCACATAAAATTCAGGTAGAAAAAAGAGACTTAAGCCCAGGTCTAGATTCAACTAAAAACAGGACTGCTAATATTAGCCACATCCTTCTAGCACCAGATTTAGAGGTCACCCCCAGACACAATACAAAAGCACCCTGCTCTTCTGGGAGAAAGATCAAAGAAGCTAAATGTTGGAGCTCTGAACCAGGATTCCTAACTCTGGACCTACAGGCAGGTAGTAGTAACACAAAGGTCAGGGGTATTGTTACCCTGCCCCCTCTAATGCACATGTGCACACAAAACCTGTGCGGAACACGCAACAGTACATCTGTATAACTAAGCAAGTAGGACACATAGTATACAGGTACAAAGCAGCCAAGTGCAATGCGTTGGCGTAAGCAGACATCTGGATGCCCTCCAGCAAGTGGAACCCCTAGGCATGTGCCTCACAAAAAAGGCATTTTCTATAACAATGCCAAATTAAAGGGTCTCTTTATGAATGTAGGACCTGATCCAGATCTAATAACGACAGGCAATTTAAGCTAGCTGCCTGCGTAAGCCGCCCCTTGCGAGCGTTCAGCACATGCGTGCACCTGATGATAAACAACGGAACTGGGCAATGGGATCTGTATGTTCAGCCTTCCATACGTTGGGAACGTGACAGTCCTTTGTACTATATACAGTGTGGATGGGGGGAGGCATTTAAATTGGACAGTGTTGGGCACTTCTGTACATCTGAGCCTTCTGCACGCACAGCAATGCATGCAGAGAAGTAATGATAGGGTTATGGATGCGGGAATTACAAGAGAGGGGAGTGTCATTGGACTGCACTAGTCTCTCACGTGCGGACTCCGTGCATGCAGAAGGTGCACTTAAGTCTGGATCAGGTCCGTGATTATTATACCTTATATGATTATCTGTATAGAGAAATTATTTAGGATTATTTAACAGTAATATTATCTGCAGTGCACATGGGTTGTATTGAATGTGCCTATAGGCATGGAGATGTAGCGCAGACATACAACTATCCGTAAACTAACCCTCAGCAGCGGAAATAAATAAGTGCAAGTAGTTCTATTTGGGCCATATTCCTTTCATTCTAGTAAATGCCGATGCGTGTTTGTCTTTAGTGAGATTTAAAACAATATATATAATAACAATATATTACTTATAATACTTACAGGATGAGTGATGTGGAGACATAAAAACTCAGTGGTCATGTTTCGGATCTCCATGCGACTTACGTACGTACGGAGATATGTAATAAGCACAGAGGAGGGGAGCGCACTTAAGTGTTTAGAACCCTAACTTAACTTAACCACACAGATCTGTGTCTGCGCACACGAAGATCCGTGCAGAACTGCCTCTCCACACCCCCGGCACTTAATTAGCGTGACTAGCCCGGCCTGTACAGCGAGGTTCAGCCATGTGTAAATGAAATGCCGGTCCTTTTCATGGAAGTTCTTCCTTAAGGCACAAAAATCCATACGGAAGGCCTTCCGATATGTAGCATCTGGCACGTGCATGTGACATGTGACATGGACTTACGCAAATGACTTGTGTAAATTTCCTTGCATACCTAATTAGGAATCCAGTGTTACTAAAATACACTTTTAACAACCCTACCTCCAATCAAGGTTGATGTCTTTTCACAAAAATGTAGCTCAATGAATTTTATAAAGCGACTGGATAAATTATTAATTGTCGTTTTGGCATGACCGAATGCTTCTAAAATTGTATTTACCTGTAAAATAAGAAAGAAAACAAATCAACTTAACAAATACCATGTGAAATGGATAAAAGCTGATTTTCATGGCCTCTTCTATAGATCACTAACACTTAAAACAGGCTGCAAATTGAAATGAAGAAAGAGCACTCTGTGATGTAGTTTAGAGGTCACAATCCTGTTTAATATATAGTGACTGACAGATACTTAAAGCAAAGGTGCTCTGGGGAAGACACTGATAAATCAAACGTCATACCCAGCTGCAACCGTTCATACCACTGTTACCAGTCCATATATCCAACACAAGCGTTCTTGTTTAGAAATATTGCTGTAGTGTTCAGTCTGTAGGTTGTTTCTAGTAATGCACCTTGCCCTGACTTCATGTATTTGCTATATGTAGAAGCATTTTGGAAGCTTCAAATGAGCTATACCTATAACACTATTATAGCAATGGACCATATCTAGTATCTTGCAGACCACTTGCATCAGAAACAGAATATCTGGAACCGACCCAATGCTATTTACTAGTATGTGTCAAATACATTTGTGTTTGAGGGGCATTTTTACAATCAAAACAGCAGCAGAAATAGGAATATAAATCCAAATATATAATTCAATTAATATTTTTGAAGATAAAAATTGCACAATTATTTTAACACTTTCTTTACTATAACAGCATACTTTATTTATATTTTTTAGATATATTTAATAGCTTTGCCATCGTGCATGAAATCACTAGCAAGCAAGGTGCTATTCTTATCTAGTACTAAAAGTCAGCTTGTAGCCTCCCTCCCATGCGTCATGCAGCAGAATCATTGCAGGATTATTCCTACACTATAACCTGCAGCAATTTTGTCTATCAAAGTACATGGCAGAATAAAAAGATGGAGGAGAGTGTTTTTCTGATAACATAACAGGATAAGACATTTTCCATATACTTAGATTACTGCTGGCACAATAGCTTTCATATACTTTGCAAAGAAGACATCTCTCTCTATTACTTCACTTACGTGCTTTATTTTTGAATGAAGAGATTTTTTGCTGGAACCACACCTCAAGGCCAAGTGTTTAACTATGTGCTTGCAAGCTATGGTCTTTCCAGAGCCACTTTCACCGCTGTGTGACAAAAATAGGTAAAAATTAAAATAGAAATAGGTATTTCTCTTTTTCAGAATAATCACAGCTAAAAAAAAACACGTAGACTCTAAATATGCATGTAAATGTTAAATACATTTGTATTCAATAGAAGGATTTCTTAATATAATAGCAGAAACACGGACAGAGGTTGTAAAACAGAATTTGTAGTACACAATGAAATGTTACAGAGGTGGAGTGCCATCTAGTGGCTTACACGTAAAGTTGTTTTGGAATAGTGAACGTCTTCACTTCAGTTTCCTATGCGCATGCAGAACACCCAGTAGAAATGCAGTCTTTCAATCTTTTATGAATCCCATTTTGATTTTCTCAATCCTACAGCTAAGGGCTTCTCAGGCAGTGGCACCCAAACCACTACAGTGGCGCACCCAGGGGGGGGTTCTGTTTGCCCAGAAACCCCCCAGATTGAAAAATAAAATAAAAATATTGAAAAATGACCAAAAAAAGGTGAAAAATAAAAAGGGGCGTGGCTTCGTGGGTGCCAGAGTTTCATCTTCACACTATTTAAAGGGGACAGAGCCCACAAAATAGTAAGCTAATTCAAAAAGCATAATGCTATCAGAGTATTGCCACATATGATAAAGGCACCTCAGCATGGCATTAGTAATGCATTCCCATAGCTCTTGCTTGATCCTCAACAGATTTTGGATGCTGCATGTGTAACTTACCAATTAAAACAAAATCAAACGTTCAGGTCACTCTTAGGGCCCGATTCAATTAGGGTAAAATTGTTCACCGGCGTATTTTTAAAGCTATTTTTATCAAAATTATGGGCAATATTTTTTTTCCTATTCAATTATTTTTTAGCGTTAAAAATACGCCGGTTTTTAACAATATCGTTAATAAAAAATTTGCCCCTATGAGAGGTGCGGATTCTTAACGATGCCCTGTGTAGGCGTCGTATTTTTTCCGACGCAATATTTTTGAAAATACCTCCGACAATTGAATCTGGTCCTCAGATTTTTAAAACATCAGTTCTTGAAATCTATCTGAGAATGCAAGTATTGGCAGCTAAATACCTGCAGCCATCAATAGTCATTTGCAGAGAACTGCAGTACCAAACAAAGAGTACTGAGTACTGTGTCTCAGACTTCTCATAAACATGACCAAATAGCCCAACAATATCCACAACTCTTAGGGATTCCATTCTAAATGTCTGGCAATGCATGGTCTGTGACTGAAGATTGAATATCTTCTAATTTAAGGGAAAGGGGACTCTTTAATGCAGTAGGCAGATGAAAAATTACATCTCGTTCATTTTTATTCACATGAATCATAATAAATCATATAAAATTATGTTCCTTATTAATAATCATCCAGTTCTACAGAAAATGTTGGAGTTGGGGATTTATATTATATAGGAAACAAAAAATAGCCATATACTAGATGTATTATAGCAATTTAGGTATTTCATTTTACTGCTACTGTATTGAACTTTTTATATGTTGTGCAATGATAAATGATAAGCTAAATTACATTCTTATTTCTTTAATTTCAATTATTTTTGCAGTAGCACACACCTAAATCAAACATTCGGAAATGTGTAACATACATGATACGTGGTACATGATCTAGGGTACTTACACTATTAATCCAAATAAAAAAAAATCTAATCTTATTTAGGTGTATAGATTCATAAGTGCCCAACCTCAGCTGCAACTACGTTTATAATGCCATGATAATATTGATATTTCTCAACATTTGCAGTGGGACAGGCTTTATATAGAGATATAATAGCAAGTCTAATTAAGGTTGATTGTGTGTGGTGTGTGCATTTAATCACCATAGTCTGTACATGTTTGTTGGTGCATTGTAATTTGAGGTGTTCAAAGCTAGGTGGCTCTCTAATAACATTTAATTACATTCCTACTATGGCAACTTTTTATTTTTTTTTATGTTTTCACTTCTGTTACTCAACTACATAAAAATATTCATATCTGAACTTCAGATGTACTGTGAGGCGGAATCTATATGTACAGTACATAACAACCCCAAACAGTTTGTGGTTTGGTATCAGCACGTTGTAGGAAACATTCTTTGGAGCTCTTGGGCCGTATTCACAGATCCGTTTGTTTAAAGTACGCAATTATACGCACTCACGGAGCAAGGCGACACCCATGACACTCCCATCACACGGCCGGTGACTTCCGCCTCCATAGGGCAACCTTAACTCTATGTGTGCATTTACGTGCGATTATTACTTCCGTACGTGCGTGTCTAACTAACTGCACCCTCAAATGGTCATTTAAATACCTCCTCCCACACACTTACACATAACTTTGACCGCACGGATTTGAACCATGCCCCTCCGCACGTATGTCCCCAAGTGCGATTCACAAGTCCGTGCCTAATGGACTTCCGTGCGTAAATATTACATTACTTGCGTGAATAATGTTTCTACGCATGTGCAGTTACTCCGATCCTAAAAATACGCACGTAACTACACAAAAAAACGTATCTGTGAATTCGACCCTTTGTTTTTTAATACCAGAACAGGTGTGGCCTTTGCTGCTGTAGTCCATGTGTTATGTATTCAGAGATTCTGTTCTGCATATCACTGTTGTAATACATAGTTATGTCTGACATACTGTCATTTTCCATGAACCAGGACATTCTTCTCTGACCTCATGAATAAGGTCCTTTATTATGCACACCATTTTATGTAAGCTATACTGACTGCTGTGTCACAAGATCACCAGTTGCCGAGTTACTTGTCTTTAATGATAACAATCATTGAACAATCTAATTCCTTCTGGTCTGATCAGCACCTGTACCTTTTAAAGATGTCTACATGTATAAAGAACTTGGGCAAGAATTAGGAATTTCTATAACATTGCCATGTTTTTGTTTTGTTTTTTAGTTTGTTTTCTTTTCAGATAGAAAGTACCAACACCTATTCTGTAAATAGTTTGGTTGAATTGTCTTTCTTGATCAGTCAATGTCCCTGAATAAATATTGAATTTCACATTTATTATTTCTGAAAAGTAAGGCTTATCTAATAACTGTAAAATCATTGTTTATGCTCTTTAAAATATTCTATAAAGAAAAAAACTAAATGAAACTGATGTGTGGTACTGTGAATTGCTATAAAATAATTCGCTGCTTGCAATAACGTTAACAGAAAAATAAAAGAATAAAACAATAGTTGTCATGGCAACTGGAGATAAGATGAGGTGTGTCAGCTGGTGGCAAGAGAAGTGACAGATCCAATTGGATATGGTGGATGAAAAGAAAATGTTCTATCTGTAATTTGATGGCTTTCCTGGGACCTCCCCTTTCTTTGACAATACTCTCGAGTCTCCACCATTTCACCCACCTTTATATTTATAATATTTCTTATTAGCTGTACATTTAAGTTAGTTTCAGCTAGAAAAGCTTGAAGTTTATCTTGTGACTGGCTGATATATACATATCATAAGCTGATTTTCTAATGTCACTCAACAGAGCCCAGAACAGTCAGTTACTGTCCACTGTGCACATCCACTGTTTATTTCTATGACGTATGGCTATAGATAGATATAGACAAAGAGACAGATAGATAAACAGACTTGGTTTAAGATAATTAAATAGGTGTTTCATTTTTTACATTTGAACCTGGTTTTCTTAGGATCATTGAGGTGGCACAACAACATGACATCAGTCTTAACAAATAGAGGGAGAGAGAAGTGCAATGACACATGAAAAAAAATAATGTGTGGATTGGCACATATTTATAAATATAGGTGAACAAGAGCCAAAAAGAGGGCTTAGAATTTTTTGTTAAAAACTGTTGTTTTACATCGTAGCGAGTCCCCGCTGCGATGTTACAGATTGAGAAATAAGGACCCATTCCTTTTCCACAAATGAATACCCAATCATTTTCAGAAAACAGCGCCGCTGCTGGACCAGACCACCGGAGAGGTGAGTAACCCTCTCAGGGGACTTAGAGTTAGGCTGCGGGAGGGGGGGGGGATTTAGGGTTAGGCTGTGGGAGGTGGGACTTAGGGTTAGGCTGCGGGGGGTTGACTTAGGGTTAGGGTAAGGGTGTAGAGAAACCTTACCTTTCAGAGCACCCTCCGTGTTCGGTGCTCCAGGGATCGATTGCTATGCTTCTTGGAGGCATAAGCAATCGATTTCCCAGCCAGTTTGGAACTGGCTGGAAGCGAACGGCCCTTTCAAAATAGGGCCGTTCGCTATGGGGACCTACACCCGTTTTACATGTACCAGTGTAACAATACATGTAAAACCCCTGCATTATTAAAACAGTTGATCATCTAAATCAGAGCTGAATATTGAATAATAATAATACAGCATCTAGATTTCTGCTAAATGTCTTATACCGCTTTCACATCTCCACCCCTGCAATAAGCCAGGTTTTTCAACCCAGCTTATTGCTGTGTTATTTGCTGGGCTTTTAAGAAAAATCCTTGCTAAGACCAGCAGGGTAGACTCGGGAAATTCTGGGTCCTGGGTATGCCCTGACATTGTGAATGGGCTGCGTGCAGCTCCCGGGGAGGGACTTGTTTACCTTGCATAGCAACAGCAAACATAGCAACAGTAAACAGATCTATCCAATAAGGTGCATTAGGTGAGACCTTGGTCAGTACCTTTCACCAGTTAACAACACAGGAAAAACCCTTCTTTTTTCCTGTGTCTAAGTTACGGATATTTGACCTGGACCAGGACCCCAGTACCTTTTAGATCACCACCAAAAACCCGGGTTTTGACGTCACAGACACTAGAGCGCTCACTAGAGCCCCCGCATGTCTGTGACGTCATTTTTCCTATAAAAGGGGTCCCCCTAGCGACAGCCAATCATTAGCAGCGGGGCACCAAGGATGAAGAAGCGGTGCGTCGTCGAAAGGGCCAGAAGAGGCCGAAGACCAGATGGCAGCACCGAATTACCTTCTTTAAGCAAGCTGACAAGACTCTCCAAGCAAGAAGATCTGCAGAAGAAGATTAAAATCCTAGAAAGTCATCCCAAGACTGATGACTGCTAAACGGTGAGTCGCGACCTTTAATTTTTCCATTACACATTACACTTACGTTATACACTTTTGGGGACATTTTGTAACGGTGGCCACCTTAGTAAGCTAGCGACACATCAATGGACATTTTCTACACATTTTAGTCAGGGGTAACATGTAGGGTTAGGACATTTAATATTGCAAGGGTTATGTGTGTACTTTTTTACTTTTTACAAGGACACATTACACATTTGCAGGGACATTTCTATCACTTATCAGGCTGCTGCTTATACTACTATAAGGATTAGCATGGCCACAAACACATGGCCATGCTTTTTCTTATAATAGTATATGCGTTGGCAGGATAAGTGATAGGAAAATGCATGCCGATTTTGAGATGGAGAATCGCTGTGCTTTTCAATAGAAATGTATAGCGATTTTTCCATTTTAAAATCTATCAACATCGACAGCGATTCTACATCGATGGGAAAAAATTTGGGCATAGTAAATGCCGCAAATTAAAAAAAAAATCGCTGCTAAAACACAGCGATGATGATCGATGTGGAATCTCTGCTCAAAATTGACTTTAGTAAATGAGACCCTTAGGGTTAGGCAGCAGGGAGGGGATTCTTTGTGTTAGGCTGCGAGGAGGGGAGTTTTAGGGTTAGGCTATGCGCAGGGGAGTCTTAGGGTTAGGCTTCAGGGAGGAAAACATTCAGGCTGTGGAGAGATGAGGATTAGGGTTAGGGTAATGTAACGGAAAGGGTTAGGGTAAAAATTACAAAAAGGCATACATACATTTACGGATCCATCTTGGGAATCATCGATTGCTTTTCCTCACCGAGGCAAAAGCAATCAATTTCCCAGGAACTTTGGGTTTTGAAAAAGGGCCGCTCAAGGTGGTGACCTACACCCACATGTGTGAAATGTGCAAAGTAATAAATAGAAATAGAAACTTTGTCAGCTGTCATGAAACATCAAATAATTATTCCAGAAATTGTACAGGAAACAATAAAATATAATAAGAAATTAGCCTTTTTTTGTAGAACAAAATGCACAAAAAAGACTTTTATCATTTAAGATAAAACAGGAGAGAACATCAAAACATAATTACTTATATAAAGTATTAATGGTCTATAAGTTACAAATTTATTAGCATACTACTTGACAACATTATTCCATGATTTCAAGATCAAGTTGTCTGTGTTGCCTTAGTGTTGCAACTGTGTCAAGACAGAGCAATATAAAATTTTGGCCCGTATCCTGTTTTGTAAATGACTTCAAGTTGGCCAGTATGGTGATAACCTTCTCTACTACACCCTGAGAAGTTGATAGCAAGAACACTATATGGATAAGAGTATTTGGCCACACCTGTTACGTACTGAATGGAGTTTCAATCAGACCCATTGCCACAGGTGTATAAACTCAAGCACCTAGCCATGCAGTCTCCAAAGTACTGTCGGTTTGTGAAATTTCATCCCTGCAGGATATTCCATGGTCAACTGTAAGTGATATTATTAGAAAGTGGAAGCATTTAGGAACAACAGCAACTCAGCCACAGAAGACCACATAAAAACACAGAGCAGGGTCAACGACTGCTAAGGTGCAAGGTGCATAAAAGTCACCAACGCTCTACTGATTCCATAGCTGAACTTCCACTAGCATTAATGTAAGCACAAAAACCATGTGACAGGAGCTTAATGTGATGGCTTTCCATGGCCGAGAAGCTGTATTTACTGCTACATCCCACAAATGAATTTACAATATTAAAGCCAATCTTATGCACAAGACAGATGCATACAATATGCCAAGCAGACTGTACCTTAAGATAAAGCACTGAGGTCTTTTCTCCTGGAAAAGCATGTGGTAAGCTCTCTCCGAACAAGCAAAGATGTGAGGAGGGAGGGAGGAGCACAGGCGTCCAGAGAGATTATGATATAACTGAGTGACCTGAAAATGAAGAAATATTATAGCCAAAACTAAACATATAGCATCTTATATGTGCTGGGTTTACGAACGCAAGGAGATCAAATGCGTAACATCTGGTATGCGCATGCGCATTAATAACATTGGGCCAGATCCTGAACTGCGGCCGACAGGGAACTTACTCAAGTAATTTGGGTAAGTCCCCTGTCAGAGAACATCTGTGCATGCACGCAGCAGATGTTCCCTGTGCGTAAGTACTAACGTACGTAACAAAGTTTCATACGTTAGTTCTTACGATGAAGGGGCTGACCCTTCAGTTAGGTAGGAAGTGTCCACATTTTCTGCACTCACCGCTATGAGAGCGTACCTATGGACTCTTGCGCTCGGGGGTCTGGATCTTCCTCATTAGCTCTATGTCAGTTTACTATTATATATAAAAGAAGCTAACTAACAATTTTCCTTGTCTTACACCTGTTTCCGTTATCCTAAATTGTAACCTACCAAAACCTATTACATAAACAGAAATAAAGGATGTGGAAACACAAGGAAAGTAGTGAAAAATCTCAAAATGGATATAGATAGCATAGTGTATATTCAAATAAACATAGAAATACATAAATGAATACATGAAATAATCTGTAGCTGTACACAAGTGAGTTCTTACCAGTGATGAGTAGATTGGGAGATCTTTGTATGGGTTAACAAGCAGCAGAATATTTCCAATGTAGGTCTAAAATAAAACGCAATAAACCATAACGTATTATAGTCTAATTGTATAAACAGAGCGCAGTTTATATGCATTTTTCCTGTCAAATGTGAAGGACATATTATTATTGTTATATTTTATCTCATCTCATCATAAAACACGTATAAAAATACACTGTATTGTAACTTGTCACCTTGCGTGTTACAATGGATATGTAAATTTGCCCTGTGGTAACTTAAAAATGCATAGTACCCCCAGTAGGGTAAAGTACTATTGTACACATATTAAGGAAAAGTTGGAGAAATGTGAGTTTTCTTGAGATACTTAATTCAAATTCACAAAAGAAAATAAACAATATTTATAAAGGCAAATAAAACACAGAAATAATACTTTGTATTATTACAGTAGCAGAATATTGTTTACCCATATGTAACAAAGTTAAAACATGTGAAGCAAAATAACTAAAAGATAATCTGTAAATACTGTAATAGCTGTGCTCCACACTTCTAATAAACTGTACTCTGCAAAGTGAGTGGCTAAAAAAGAAAATACATACCATCAAATAGATAAAATAATATTTCAATCTTAAAATGTGACCCCACTTTGGATCCCTTGGGCCTGATCCAGACCTACACCTATGTGCTGTGCTTACTAAAGCACAGCGTATCAGCGTTCACTTTCCACGACACTCCCCCTGTGCGGGCGTATGGCCCCTTACTTACGCCGGCTGCAGGCTACCCCACAGGAGCGTATGGCCACCTAGCCCGCCCTCACGATCGGGCGTTGCCGTAGTAACGCCGGGCAACATCTGCCCGGCGCATGCGCAGATCGGCTGAAAAGCCGATCTTACGCTTACGCCCGCCTCCTAGCGACGGCGGGCGTAGCTCTGGATCTGGCCCGTTGGGAGGAATGCATATACCAAGCATTTTTATTTTATCACAGATGAAGATAAAACACATCAAAGTCAAAAACTATTTACATTCAATACATAGAAGGACATCCAAGTACAAAAAAACATTTATATATTTGATATAGAAAATACATAGTATAATGATGGGTTTTGGGTGCAGGCAGCACCCGCAGGATTAATAGCATACTGTTATGACAGCTTGCCTGGGTGGGGATTCTAACACTAAATCAGGTGTTCATCAGAGCCTCTGATGGCGTGGACGAGTTGTGTCCCCAGAGGACTGTCACAAAGATGTATCAGCAAGAAATGATTGGGCGGATAGATAAAGCCCAGGAAATAGAACTGGGACAGGATTAGTGCAGCACAGGAAAATGTGCAGGTATCTTATACAGAATGAAAGTAACAGACTAGCAGGGGTGTGTCTATGGATCCAGCGAACCTGGCAAAGTA
>WWET01000111.1:372774-392316 GCA_011038615.1 Limnodynastes dumerilii
GTGTCTGTGTGGAGTGTGTGTGTTCTCCCTGTGTCTGTGTGGAGTGTGTGTGTTCTCCCTGTGTCTGTGTGGAGTGTGTGTGTTCTCCCTGTGTCTGTGTGGAGTGTGTGTGTGTCTGTGTGGAGTGTGTGTGTGTGTGCGTGTGTACGTGTGTGTGTGTGTACGTGTCGGTGTGTGTGTGGGTGTGTGTGTGTGTGTGTGTCTGGGGGTCATTACATGTTAAAATATAGAAATAGGGGAGTAAAAGTGTTGTGAACAGAGTATAGTTTAGCTTGGATGCTTTAGGCTAATAGATACATGTTGCAATACATATAGTGGTGCTATAAAAATGAAATCACATTAAATCTGATAAAAGATTTGTTTACATTTCTGTTGAGCATATAAATAATTAAATTAAACAGGATGGGGTTTTAAAATCATTTGTGCATCCTAAACTATGAAACATATGGGTGTAGTTGAGAGTAATAACATACCCCATTACTTTAATGTTAGGACTGTTGGAGGTTGGGTTGGTTATAATCAGTTGAATGTGTGTTTCCATGAGCCTAAGAGAACCTTATTATCCCTTAATTTCAGCAATGAATGGGGAATAGACATATTTATTAAATATTAATATGTGTAAAACAATTTAAGTTAGAGAGTACGGTATAGGCATGGAAAGACCCTGATGCTGTGGGGAAGGCAGCATCCACACCATAATGTGTTCTCCTTCCCCCGGACACCAAGACGTCTGGCTATGACCCAGCCCTCCCACTTTGGAAAATCTAGATAATAAAAATGGATGGGGCCATTTCCAAATGACCCCCATTCATTGCTGTACGGGTCCGAGCAGGTAGTAGGAGGTAACACAATGAAGATAATTCAGGGCAGACTAATATATTAAGCTTGCAGCATGGAATAACTGACCTATACACTCTCATATAAGGAAGCTGAGAAAAATAAGGACTAGAGATGATAGATATTTTAATGTGCATATTTATTTACCAGCATCAATGTTGGGTTTTAGAAGATTGATGTTACAATTCACAGATTCTGTAAATCTCAGAGTTAACACAGCTTTGTTCATGTACCAACTTGAGTTATATCTTTAGTAACAGGTGGAGAATATGATGTCTCAGTTGGGAGAAATAAAATGTGTACTGGGCCACAATTTGTTATATTGCTCCTTCACAATTGTCATATCATATAAATCATTCAGTAAAAGGTGCCATACACTCCCCTGTGTATAGTGGTAAAAGTATACTGCTGTTTGTCAAATAAAATGAAACAATAAAACATCCTTGTATATGTCTATATGCCGGACTTTTAAATGCTAACAGTTTGCTCAATATACAAGCATTAATATGGCCAGGGTACAGGGTATTTTGATTAAGAATACGGATTGCGGAAACTAAGAAACAAGAAAAATGATTTTACATTGTCTCTTTATAAACAACACTGATTTAGAGAACATATACAGCTTTATATTTCCTGACTTACATATATCTGGTTGTTGTTGTAACGCTTTTGAATCTCATACAATAGGCTGCTGTCTGTGAGCTCGCTGAGAGAAGATAAGTCATCGTTGGGAGCAGCAGGCATTAATTTAATCTAAATAAGAAGGAGAAAAACAATGTTTATTGTGTTATTAAATAAGTCATTTGGAGCTAGATTTACTAATGAAAAAAGGAGAAGTGGAGATGTTGCCCATAGCAACCAATGAGATTCTAGGGGCTAGATTTATACTAAACTGTAGGAAAGGAAAAGTGAAGATGTTGCCCACAGCCACCAATCAGATTTTAGCTCTCACTTTGCTATTACATACTAGAAAAATGTCAGCTAGAATCTGATTGGTCCCTTTTTAAAGGTTTAATTAATCTAGCTCTTAATATATTATCATTGCTTGTGCTTATATCATATTAGTGCAAAATGTTTAGGTTACCCAGTGCACAATAAGAATATACATTACTGTCATTTGTATATATAAATTATAATACAGCATAGTTTTAGTTGAACCTTAGTGTGCATGAACTTTTTTGCAAAATGTGCTTTATGCCACATAAAATTGAGGGGCAATACTTCTACTAATGCAGCCGTAATTGTGGTATCAGCAAGGATGTCCTATCAGGGATAATTGGCCTGTGCACCTCCAATAGATGATAGGCAGCACTTATTGTGGTATCAGCAAGGATGTCCTATCAGGGATAATTGGCCTGTGCTCCTCCAATAGATGATAGGCAGCACTTGATTGCTCTTTTACCATAAACATATAAGATCCACTTGACCACTAACACATTTCAGATCACAATAAGCTTTCACCATGGTGCCAATTATCCCTGTTAGGACATTCATGTTGATACCACTTCCCATTTAGTACAATTATGACATTTGCCAAACAATAATTAGCATTTTTTACATTGCTTGAATGTTTTTATGTTACATACTTACATTTTTGGATTTTATGATTTGAAATCAATCATTGTCCACCTTCCATCTCTGTTTTCTCCATTTTTTTAAAATTGTTTGTGAGAGATCCATTTACCATCATGACAATTCCAAAGGACAATTTTGTGTATACTATTAAACTGGCCGCACACTAGAGTGATTATTGGCCCGATCCTACAATTATTGTGGATAGGGCCAAAAATTGCTCTAGTGTGTGGTACAGACGGATTTGTAAAAACCTCTGCGAGCCAGTCTGGAACGATAATCTGATTGAAGGGAATTTATTGGACTCTGTACTGAGTCAGACAGATGGGGAAACTGCAGCCATTGGTGGAGGTGCCACACACTACTCAGCCAGCCCTTTAGAAACATTGTCAGTCCCCGCTTAGAAACTCTGCTTTCAGAAAATTGAGACATCTAAAAGTTTCTTTTCAGATGTCCCTATTTCGAATAATGCCGAATTTTCTTTTTTTTTTTAGAATGGGTGAGTATGCCTTTCGCCATACTTCACCCATCCACCTTCAGAAAGAGCGATATCTCTCCACCGCACCTCCGCCGCTGGTATCGCTGGACCAAGGGACAGGTGAGTAATCTATCTCTGTGCGGAGTGGGGGTTAGGGTCAGGCTGCAGGGGAGGGAGGGTTAGGGTCAGGCTGCGGGAGATGGAGGGTTAAGGTCAGGTTGCAGGGGAGTGAGAGTTAAGGTCAGGCTATGGGAGATGGTGGGTTAGGGTCAGGCTGCCAGGAGAGGAGGGTTAGGGTTAGGGTAGTGAGAGGGGAGGGTTAGGGTAAGAATTAGGGAAAGGAGGGATGGACTATTTTAATTTACTTTTCGGAGCACAGAGCTTTTGGTGCTTTCGGTGCTCCATGGATCGATGTCTATGCCTCGAGGCATATGCAATCGAAATCCCAGCCAGTTCGCAACTGGCTGGGAGAAAACGACTGTTTTGAAAATCAGCCGTTCGAACCGCAGCCCACACCCCTTTAGAAAGCTGCAGAGCATCTCACACTGATGGCTGTTGAAATTGAAACTAGAGCCAAGGAATTTCATAAAGATCATTCTAAATTTTTTGCAGGGTCTAATATGTGTGCTCAATCTCTGCTTTAATTTAATTGTATTGTCTTGTACCGCATTACCTGTTCCAATTTAGTTGAGCTATTCATAGTGACTCTTTCGGAAGCATTGTCTTGTGAGTAATGTTTGTTTAATGTCTTTCCTGAGTCTTTGAACATTGTGTCTTTTTCCAGCAAACTATCTTGCTTTGAAATTGGTAAAGCCAATGGGCGTCTGCAGAAAAAAACATGGAATTAGATCAGACAGTCTCACTAGGATAGAAGCAATTAACATGGAGGATTTTAGATTAATTTATGCTTTAAGTATAAGAAAAAAATCATGCTCCTAATGATATTTAAAATTCAGTTCAGTAGCAGCTATAGGAAAAATGCAGACATAGGCAGAATAATCATGAGGTTCGATTTTGTAAGGAAAGCAAATCAATAAGCAATCTAAAAGTTTTGCTCTGACTTCACAGGTGAATGTTTACTTCTTAAAGAGAAAGCTTTTTACAGCATTTCAGAACATCCAACGCCAGATCTAAAGCAACTATTGTGCATATGGAGTAATTTACATTGCAGAACTGGGATATTGCAAAGTTATATGGGACCAGATCCAGACTCACCATTTATGATCGTTTTCCACTCCATGCAAACAGAAAATGACTGCAAATTGTGAGTGCGCATGTGTGGGTATAAGGATCCTCAGGAGCCAGGCTACTATGTTTGAATCCTTTCCAATGGTGGGTCAGGATGAGCTGCTAGGTTTACATCATCTACGCATGCTGGGAGGGTTGAGGTATTTAAATCACACAGGAAGGAGTTGGTAAGCCCTTTTCTACTATTCTCATTTACACATCAGTCCCGTTTTCAGAGGTGCGTAAATGTTAAGACAGAGTCCTGCCATCAGATGTCCTGTACGTGCAAGGGAAGTAATCTTCATTTGCACCCACAGGATTTAAGATTGCGCAGCAATCCATTATCAAACCTCTACTGCTGCCAGAGATCTGACCTCCATGGCAGTGGCCTTTAGAATCCAATAGGATCTGACTCCTATTGGGTAAGGGGAGGCCAATCCCCATGCTTATATAGGCTAACAATAGCAGGACCCTACCTTAAGATTTTAATGCTGTCTTTACATAAAATAGGGACAACTCGGATATCTGAATAGAGCATAATGAAAATATACACACCCTTACTGTAAAATTTACAAAGATCGCCCCTCCCATACCCTGCTGTGCGTTTTCTGACCCTTTATCGAAAAAGACTTCCAGCATTGAAGTCTGGATAACGAGAATCCTGATCTGTTTTGGAAAGAGCAGAAAACGCCCACATTTTATAAGTCTGCATCGGGTCCTATGTAACCGGAGGTGCTGTAACAATGCACCAAGTGTAACAATAAACTTTGAAGTGTCAGAATAATTAATGCCACTTGTGTGGCTTTCACCATAATGAACATGAAGGTACAGTAGAGTACCATTCATATTGCTAGTATGAAAAAGTAGAGTGTGTTTTGGATCATTTATATGAGCAGAGCACAACCTGTATCTAGAGCGAAGCTAAATTTCCATGGCTATTTCGGGAAATATTTGCAAACATACACTTTAATATAATCCTTTAAAATTTCTCTGCAGCTCTGCTAAATTCTAATTGTAATCTACAGTAACCAATAGTATATTTTATTTTAAAACTAAGAAAGGGTAGCCTCAAACTTAAAATCCCCCCTTAAGTTTGAGTAACCGCCAGCTACCATAACACAATAGGGAACATATGCTGATTCCCACCTCCACAGCTAACCGAATACCCCCAACAAACCTTAAAAACGAGATAATCTACTAAACTATCCTAGTGGCATATGCAGTATACTTGCTTTGTTCAGCTGTGTCCTTGGTCATCTGATCTGTGAGAACTTTAATGTCTGATACAGTGTTGGGAGCAACAACAGTGAATCAGAGGTGACATTTGAGAACATATTGCACGAATCAACGTTTGTTCATCTGCTTATAATTAACTTGTTAAGCTACTCTGTCATTTGAAAAATGTCCCAAAAAAATATATGTTTATATCTGGAAGCAAAGTTACACTAGTGTTGGGAGCAACAACAGTGAATCAGAGGTGACATTTGATTGGCCCTTAACTATTTAATTAAAATTTAACACACATACTCCAGTAAATATTTTACCAGGTAAGTAAACAAGACTGGTTATCAGAAACACTGCAGCATCGCATTATTGTGAAACAGATTAATTCATTTTTGAAGCATTTGTATAATCAGCTTCCAAATAGCAGCAGCCAGAATCAAAGTCATTCTATGACCAGCAATTTTGTTTAAATTGGGAACATATTGCACGAATCAACGTTTGTTCATGTGCTTATAATTAACTTGTTAAGCTACTCTGTCATTTGAAAAATGTCCCAAAAAAATATATGTTTATATCTGGAAGCAAAGTTACACTTGTGTGTAGTGGCTCCAAAACATTAGAATTCAAGGACCAACTTTTATATAGAGTAAAATGGAAAAAAAGGTTTTATGTTTGATTGGAAAGCGTGTCAAATTTATTAACCAAAAAAACAGTATAATTCATGTGTCAATAAAAGGATGCAATATAAACAGTACATCATATTGTGCCACAACTCTAACTGCAATATTTTAATAAATATACAAACATTTCTCTTTAGACAGTGACAGGTTAAACGTTGAAAAACATACTGTAACCAAACATAACCTACCAAATATGACTTACCAAGAAAGATGTGATGGGTTTTACATTCCTTCATTTTCTAATCTGCCAAGAGTGTGATAACCTTTAAACTATTCTAAACCATAACAACTATTCTGTAAGTGACCTGAGAATGACCACAATTCTAAATTCCATTTTTATTCTAAAAGATTTTATGATGATTACACAGAAATCCATTAATATGTCATAAACTACCAAACTTTTTTCACAGTGATATGTAATTAATATGTAATTATATAGTGCCCATGTCACCTCTAGTGCCACCACTTATTCAAACACTAAAGGTTAAGTGCTCATTATATTTTCATGCAATTCATTTCTCACACTGGAATATTAACTCACAGTTACTGTGTCTATGTTGGGTTTTCTGAAGAAGACAGCTGTCCTGAATAGTTCCTTTACATATGTATTTTTTTATGTTTTTCCATGATTTTTCTTTTTTTATGTAAGCAGTTTATAAGCATGTTGGGGTAGATCCAGAACTAAGTACGTTAGTGTATTATACTAGCCGGTGACGTATAAACGGTATTTTGTATGTACAGCGTATGCATGCGGCAGATGTTACGCCATGTAACGCTGAACGTACGTATCAGCCTAGTATCATCAGCGTAACTACGGACAAAGGGGCATGACATCCATACGACACCCGTAATTACGCTTCGGAGGCGGGGAGAGGCATGTAAATCATACAGTATGTGCTGGGTTAGGCAGTTATGTACGTGAAGGCTTTACGTACGTCAGTAGTTACACTTTGAAAAGTTAAGGTAGGGTTTGGCAAGCGTAAAGCTGCCAAAGTACGTACGAGCGAGCGAAGTGCCTAGGGGAGTGCACAGAAAATACAATAGAGTAAATACGCTATGCGATGAAACGTAATGGGAACGTAGGTCTGGATCTGGCCCGTTGTGAGTGACTCTTAATGACTGTGAAAGTGTATATTTTGTAATTTATATAGACCTATATATTTTCAAATCAGGACTTTCAGATTTGTACACAGTATACTGAGCATAGAGAATATTCTGATGTAACAGATGTCTCTTATACAGCATATAGTCCCATTATAGCAGTGTAGCTTTTCACCTACAGAGCACATGTGATATCATACTGTCTTACACTTTAACAAACAGCTGTATTTAATAGTATCTTTTATTATTATTATTATTATTATTATTATTATTATTATTATTATTGGACCGGATCCCCACTCTTGTACAACAGCTGATTTACGCAAACTGTTTTGTTAAATCAGCAGTTTTTAAGTCACTGCACAAGCCCAGAACACTAGGCAACGGAACGCTGGATGTACGGAAGTCTGTATGACCTGCAATTCTGTACGTAGGATGGGCTAGACCTCAGGGCATAATTTATACGCATGGTGGGCTGGCCTTCATATTTAAATAGTACAGTAAGGCCTGGGTTTAGCCATTATGTGCGCAGCGGCATCAGAAGTCTGGATCTAAACCATTAATAATAATAACAATTATGCATTTCTGGTTTTGGAGTCAAAGCCTCTCTGATGTATGCTCCCCATTTACACATACACATGAAAAAAAAACACATATTTACATAAGCAATGACTATAAAATTATATCAAAATTGGCCACAAATTAATTATATCTTTATTGGAATGGATTACAAACACAGCATTATTTAGCTATTTCTTCAACAAGTCATTTGCTGGAATTGTAGAGTCATTTTAAGATTGATTGGGAGGCCCGAGGGCCCTTCATCAGAAGAACCTTATACTATGTCGCCAGCACTAGTCTTTCATTTCCCCTGTGTTCTTACATGCTGCCCACCAAGGATAGGTGTCCCATTCCATGGTTTAGGATTTTAATAACAGCCCTTTACATTAATGAGTGCAACTACCAGGTGTGTCTCTTAGTAAATGCTGTTCTCAGCAACTACAATAGAACAATAAAATAGAGCTCACATTTAGCAATCATGTCATTCTGATCGTAGAAACAAATATATGCTATATATGTGAGCTGAAAGAAAATTTATGTTATAGTGGAACTCTAATGGCCTGATTCAATTAGAATCGTAGCCCGCGATAGTCGAGAAAATGTTCGCAGTGCGCATTTTCCCATCTATTATGGTACCCGATTACATCTCTATGAGGCGCATATAAAAATAGTAACTGAATCAGGCCCTAAGTCTCTATCATCACTAGAGAGCGGAAAATAAGTAGCTTAAGCAGGTATAGATAGCCTGGAGTATAGTTTATGTTACAGATGGACTTAGAGGCAAAGGAGGGAAATGAATAACATAATGGAGATGGGGTAAACTGAAGACAAAACAAAGAGTCAGCACATGAAGACATAATAGAACATAGGACCTGATGCAGAGTTACGGGTTAAATCCATACATTAGCCTCCGTTGCGAAGGTTAATGTACATATTTCGATATCCAACATCAAACACGCAGGAGAACAAAGCACTCCCCTGCTCTCCTATGTGCAGATGGTGGATCCATGCCCAGGTCCCTATCTTAAACATTTAAGGCTTAAGGTAGAATGCACTACGCAGAACAGGTCATAGGGCATTCTGATCGTAAGTCCTCATTCTGGGCATGTGCAGAACAAAGGACAGCTAAATACGAGAAAGTCATCTGTCATATGGAGGTCTGAATCCGACCCGTTATGTAAATTCTTAGATGAAATTACTACTTTCTGTACATATAATCTTGAAACGATCAATTGTGATACACAAGAAGCCCTAATATATTGGGAGGGACTCACTGCTATACTTTATGCCACCTCCGATATAAACTAATTACTTACAGTTTACTTGCAGTCAGAGGAAAATCCTGTACGATCTCTTCGTATTGTTCTTCATGAAACACTGGGGAATAGGAGGGGTTTTTCTTTCGTTCTTCCAACAGGTCTTCAGCTTTCAATAGCATGTCTTGTATCAATTCTGTGGCAGCAATATCTGTAAGCAGAGAAAATAACTAGCAGACAAATACACACAGACCTCAAATTCTGTTTCTTATTTTAAATATATATAAAAGTTTGATAATACACTCACGAAATGTATATGATAAATATACAGTGACCAATTTACAAACCAACACTGCATAGTAATATAGGTAAAAAGCATATATAGTTGTAGTATAAAACTAGCATTAAAGTAAAAGTGAAATTCTCTTTATAAAATGCTATTAAAAAAATTATAACGATCAAAATTTAGACACAGGGGCTAAATGAAAATCATTGATACAAATATTTCAGATACAGGGCCAAATCCAGATCTAATAACGATAGGAGACTTTCCTACACCTGTACATAAGTCTCCTATCAGTCTGTACTGTGCATGCACAGTACAATGATTTCTGCATCCGATGCTGCGTTCCATGCAAAATACACTATCTGCATGCTACCATGCATACGAGATACACATGATGGATGGGCATAGACATGCAAATCGTACAGTAAGGGCTTGGATAACCCCTTACATATGATCTAGTATTCCACACAAACATCACTATATGCAAAATACTTAGGGGTCCAAGGCACAGAAATCCATTCCACACGCAGGGGGACGGGTTATTTAATCTTTTATAGTAACTGCAACAAAATGGGCCTGATCCAGACCTACAAAGCCCGGCATTAAAACACCGGGTGTAAGCATAAGATCGTCTGAAATCGGCTGAGGATTAGACGTCCGTAGTAGCAGCGTAGTAACGGCTGAGGGGGGCGTTCCTTGCCGTTACTACGCAAAGGTTAGTGTAGGTAGGCAGGGAGAATTTGTGTAAAGAGGGAGGGAGGGGTTTTAGTAAATATGCTCCGGTCCCAGCATATTTACCCTCGTTTAAGCACAGTGCATCGGCGTAGGTCTGGATCTGGCCCAATGAGTCTAGCTAAAAGAAGGCTATAGCTGACCTTATATTTTCGAAAATTCTTTGAGATCAGATTCCCATTGTGTGCTAGAATCCTTTATGACAAGGTTACATGACAAAAATTATCCTGAAAGTTACTATGCCAAGTTAAAGAGATAGGACCTGATTCACACTTAAGAATCTTCTTAAAATAAGAACTTAAAGTCACACCTGGGCTAAACCATGTTGATTGCAGGGGAGTCATATTTCATCTGTTGCAAACAGTACTAGTGTTGAGAGGTGATATTTCCCAGCCCAAGTCTAAATAACAGTGTAATAGTAAAGCTGGTCAGAATCTGTGTGCAGTAAGCAATTCAAAGATATATCCCTGCATGCAAAGACTACAATTAAATGAATTCTCCATGCAATCAACATGGTTTTGCCCAGGAGTGACTTTAAGTTCTTATTTTAAGAAGATTCTTAAGTGTGAATCAGGTCCTTAATTTCAAGCTCCTTCTTAAGTCTAAATCCAGACCTACATGGATATGGTGCACAATGTCCTGTAATAATATATAACAATAAATATATCATTTTTTTTAAAATTTACCTTGTATGCAACTTTATTTGGCCTTTAAACAAGACAAGTAAATCATAATTATAGACCATTCTTGACTAAACACCAGGGATGAAAATCAGTGCATCATCTCACACAAGGAAAGATCATTGCACCTTACAGTTTTCTTTTCAGTAATAGCACCCATTATTTTTTCCTTAAGTTGGTGAAGTAGTCTTTTAATTGAGGTTTGCTAAAGCTTTCAGTCTCTCGGAGTTGTCATAATTGGATACTGCAGTTGTTACCAGCTGTAATATTGTTTTTTGAAAATTGCACTTATGAATTTTAATTAACACATAGAACTTCTCTGACAAACCTGAAGGTTTTTCTCCATTGCAGTTGACAATGTTGGGATTCGCTTGATGAACCAAAAGAATTTTCACAAGATTTGTCTGTAAAAAGAATATATAAAAATGTGTGGGCCATGATCTATGTTAAATGCTAGTCACAACTTATACTGTCAGTCTATAAAACCCTGTAGCATCAAATAAAACACACTGGGTCTGATTCAGAGACAGCATTGCATAAATTCGCACTGTGCCATGCCTAGAATGGAAGTGTACGCAATTGTGGCTATTCAGACAATTTGTCATGGTTTGGTTTTGTCGGAAATAATAAACAAACTTCAAATGTTATTGTTTTGGTGGTTTGATTGGATACGGATTTCTTAAATAAAAAATATAGAAATAAATGCTAAAATCATGTAATTTGCACCTGTTTGTGTTGCTACACTGTATTATTAACATCTTTAAAACTACATATTTAATGATATAAAGTACTAAAATGGCAGCTGACATCGTCTTATATGGAATCCAGAACATGAGATTCAGATAAAAAAAAACAGAGACCGAATGAAGAAAAATGGTGTTTTGTCTCGATGTGCGATGTGCGTTTTGGCAGGATGAACCGAGTACCGCGTCAGGTCACCTCGGAATCTCTAAATTCAAATCTGTCGGTTTTCACATATATCAAACAGCTCATCTCTAATTTAACGTACTGCTACCTTCATTATAAAAGGCTTTATGGGGAAAGAAATGGGGGAACTAATGTAGGCCATTTATAATAAGGGCTTCTATCCACAAATGACCACAATCCAGAGTCAAGCATTTTTGTAAATACAATTTCAGCACAAGACCGGGATCGTGATGACTGCAGAGCTATTTGAAAACATTGGAACAGCATTTAACCTTGCAATGTAACATTCACATAATAGCCAGGGAAGTATACTGCACATTTGTACATCTCATTATGTTTTATTTAATAGACATTATTTTGTACATTTGCCTTGTCACTTAACAAAAAATACTCACATGATTCATAGACAACATTTGCACTATACACTGAACTTGTGTCTGGAAGAAAATACAACTTAATTCTGCTTTACTGTTATTTTAATCTATGCAAAACACTGCGCTCGTGTACAGATTCAATGCCATGGCTATATTCACATCTGGATTGCACTTAAAAGACTCATTATTTTAGTGGGGTTTTTCCAAATGCAGGTTGGCTCATTTCGAATTTTGCTACAATTTTGCAATTGCATTGAATTGCTTCAATAAAATATTAGCTTATAATAAATATCAGGTATGGACCTTGAAAAAGGACGACCTTTGGCAGATATGATGCAAATGTTTTATGAGCGGCCCACACAAATGTAGTTTTGCACAGATAACCTTCGCTCCTACCTAGGTACCTGAGTTCTGTGTTGTCCTATTTTCATTAACTACTTTTGGCCAAACAGGGGTGGGAAGAAGGACTGTAGCCTGTACCAGCACATTGCTGAGTATTTAACCTGACTATTTGCACCATCAAATTACTGTACAAAGCCCCTGTTCGCTTAAATATAGGTGCACATTAACAAAGAGTAAACCATGCAGCATGTGTAAAAATTACATTACCTGTCCGTACTTTGCAGCCAAATGAAGTGGAGTCCAGTACAGGTTATCTACAGCATCTGTGTCAGCATTGTTCTCTAATAGTAAGCAAGCAACATCCTTAAAGCCACAAGCACAGGCTATGTGAAGCTGTAAATAATATAAATTATTCAGTCATTTAGTCGTTTAAATTCTATTTTAAATTAATGAAGTCTAGATGCTAAGGCATTCTCCCCCACGTCGCAGGTCTTTAAATGCTCACTCATAACACACCTGTTAAGGCTAGCCTACCCCCCTCCATTTACCATTCTCACTGCATCCTATATCTATCCCTTCTTCTCCTTCCTTACCCCTCTCCTCCACTCACACCAGCAGTTCACTTCCTTTCCCCTTCTTATGTTTTCTATAAGTTCATCACGTATACCTCTTTCATACCTAAAATCTGGGTGAAACTGTTGCATCTGTTCAGACTGCAGCTACAACCCGGGTATAACCCTGATCGTAGACTTTCACACTGGACCCATGTCTGCAGAGGCAGACAGTGCTCCCCATCCCCCATTTTACATATTTTTTATGGAACCTGGGTTAAATAACCCGGGTTCCCCCTTTCACACCTTTCACAACACGGGTTAGGAAATACAGGCAATAACCCTGGTATTGACCAGGGTTTCGGACCTAGGGCAATAGAGCCACGTTGACCCTTTCACAACTGACACACGACCGGGGTTATTCCCGGGCCGATAGCTTGGTGTGAAAGGGATATTTTGTGTTAGCTCACATGAGCAGGGTCCTCAATCCTAGTGTTGTTCCCTCCTCTACCACTCCCCCCTCACTTCGTACCCTCTTGTCCAACTCTGCTATCCTTTAACCCCATCCCCATCTGGTGGCTCTCTCTCAACCTCTTACTGCACTCTATCCTCTCCTCCTTGATCTGCATTTTGATCTCGCATTTTGCCTTGCTGTCTGTGCTTGCTTGCTTAACTTTATTGTATTTTTGTGATATTTTTATATTTATATTGTATTTTATTATGTACTATGCTGTCTATCCCTACCCTGTATGTCTGTACTGTATTTTGCTGTTATATTTTGTATGGTGCTGCGGACACCTTGTGGCGCCTTAGAAATAAACGATAATAATAATAATAAAAACCCTTCTAATCATAAGACACCATTTGCTGAATTTTATATACCAAACAACACATAAATGATCCCTTTCTAAGCTATATAAGATAGTCAGATCTTTAATATAATATAACATTATGTTATAAGACCTAAGAATCCTCATCCTTTTTGTCCTCCCTAGGCCCTGATCCAGAGTTATAGTGGATGCACAAGGTGGATACGCTAAAACGTACTATTCAGAGGTGCGTTTCTTTCGAAGCACGCACCTCTGAATTGGCCGCAGAAAAGCCGGCCTTGGAAAAAAATAAAATAAAAATTGCTCCGACCGCCCTGATCCAGAGTTTTAGCGGATGCGCAAGACGTACTATTCAGAATTTGCCGCAGAAAAGCCGCCCTTGGAAAAAAAAAAGGCTTTAATTGCTCTGACCGCAGTAAAATTAACCCCTTTCCCTGCCAAAACTCCCCCCCCACCGCAGTCAAATAAATAAATAATCCCGTCCCGACAGGGCATGCTGATGATTGTAGGCACTTGGAGAACCAAGCAGGGCATCCCGATGCTAATGCCATCTTCACTGTCCTTGGGTCATATTTTAACCCTTCGGACAGAGTCAGAATAATTGTGAGAACAAGGGCTTGTTAAGCAGTTACCGGACTGCACTGCACAGAGTATTTAAATGAGAAAAACGCCCCTTTTTTAAAATATCCTTTCTACTGGCGCAGGCAGTGATCTGTGCGTAAGCAGTGCTCATTTTTGCTGCGCTTCCATCTGAAAAAAAGGCGGAAGCGCAGCTCTGGATCAGGTCCCTAATCTGATATTAAACATAAACTGATTTTGAAACTTAATATTTGATGATCACTGTGTTGATGTTATTACCATCAATGGGCCTGATCCAGAACAACGCTTCGGAGCGAATTTACGTGTGGCGGACACGTAAAATCACGGTTTTGTATGTACTGCGCATGCGCACCATAGAAAATGCACCTTAACGTAGCGTAATTGTGAAAGTATGGGCAATTCACGTATGTGTCACGTAAATACTTACGTGTGAGCATTCCAATTTTACGCTACTTCAAAATACGTCTGAAATACGTGAAGTAGGCGGGGGTTGTATTTAAAGTGTACAGTATGGGCATGCTTAGCTGCGTAAATTCGTCTAGCCCATACGTACGTGTGCGTATGAATGCGGTTACGTTAGAAAAAGTTAAAGTAGGGTTTGGAAAGCGTATCTTGACAAAATACGTACGTTCAAGTGGTGTGCCGAGGGGAGTGTAACGAATTTACGCGCACGAAAATACGCTACGTGAATAAACGTATGGCAAACGTAGTTCTGGATCTACCCCAATATTTTTAGTTTTTTAACAAAGGGAAAGGGAGGTGATGCTGAAAAGAAAATTACATTTGTTTTGGGTTTGCCTGCTTTTAAAAGAATGTACACACACAAGTCAGAATCAGGTAATTTATGTGCATTTATTTATCAGTATTTATTACCCATGAATTAAGTATATGGAGACAAAAGATTATGCTGCATGAAAAACATCTGACATTAACAGATAGCAAATGTGAGAGCCTAGCTTTTTAGCACATTATTATAAATAGAACTTTTTTCGTTCTATTCACAGTCAGCTTGTACAGAAATAACAGATGCACATCCAACATATGGTAGTTAGTTAAAATACCAATAACAGCTGTCCAAGGCCCTGCAATAAGAAGCTGAACTGTAGGTAGTAACATATTTGCATATGGGAAACACTGGCATACTCATGCATTGTACCTTTCAGCTTGGTTTAATCAGTATACACAGGTCATTCCTCTTCTTACTGATTTCTTCACAGTTTGATAACAGGGAGGATTTGAATTATATCACACACCTGCTACATAATGTGCAACAATGTACCTTAATATCAGATTGATGAATATTAAGCCTAAGAAGCAAAATTTTAACTGTTTAGCTATACTTACGAGAGTAACGCCATCATCATTTTTCTCATTAACACTTCCCCTGGCAGCTAGCAGCTGCTTCACATCAGATAACATCACTGCAGCTCTCTGGGTTCTTATCTGTCGCAGTGAGGTCAAATCAACACCTACATAGGGGAAACAATATGTGGGATTTTTCAAGAAGTCCATGGTAATAATCTATTTTAATTGCTAATCAAAACTACTGTGTAGATTTATAAAATACGTTTACAACAGTATTGGTTCTTTTTTGGAATGCCCAAAGAAGAACGTGTGAAAGCAGAGTATTATTATTGGCAACTTTGTTTGCAGATCCAAACCTCATCCAAACCTCCCCAATGTTAATTTGGCTGCACAATCACCAGTACCAGATCTCAAAAAGAGGTGTCACTTGATGAAATGTGATCAGTCATATCAATTTGTCATCACATAGGTAGTGATTTCCGACTAATGACTAATCTTAGCTGTATGTGAGTCCAGCAGGTATTCGGTAGGTCTCCTATTTTCATTTTCCTCATTAGTTTTCTATTTGACCATTGTTGCAATGGAATGACCCATTTTTATGTAGGACATAGAGACTGCTGGTGGTATCACATGTGTACACAGCATGGGATTATCTAATTAATAAAGGTCAGAGTAAAAATGACAAGGAGAAAATATGATCAATACGTGAAAGTCACATTGAAATTCCACATCCTACTTGGATAAAATCATTTGAACCTGGTTCCTTACCTTTCAGTGCTATTCTATTACAAAAGTGAATTTAGCACTCAAAAGGAAATTAGGTGTATTGATATGAAATGGTTTGGTTATAAATAAGTATCAACACCATACCATTCATTTTCTACTTGAGAAAGGATAACGTTTATATGCTCAAGTGAAGCTGCAGTATGCTGTTTGATGGCGGTTACTAAATCCTAGAAACATCAAGCAGTATGCTTTATTGGTGAAGAACCCTTTGGACCAGATTTACTAAGCCGAAGTTTTGGAAAAGTGGAGATGTTGCCCTTCTCTATTATATAAAAAGAAAGTGAGAGCTAGAATTTGATTGGTTGCTATAGGCAACATTTCCACTTGTCCAAACCCGCAGCTTAGTAAATCTGGGCCTTTGAGTGGTCATCCTTCTGGTCAGTGCAATTCCTTGTTAGACACTGCTTAAACATTCTTTTGGAAACTGTGTTCCCTCCATTTGACAAACTTTGTATTAGTTAAAGAAGGCCTTTGCGTTACATGTACTGTATATCAAGGTTTTGCTATGAAGAAGGGGAAAATGTAGGAGTATTTAAACCGATATTTTCCTGAAGTCTGGAGAAAATTAATGTTTATATTTTACAGAAAATAATGGACTCAGAGTTAAAAAATTAAGGGAAACAGGTCAAATTTAAACCTGGGAAAAACTATGATAAATTGCAGGGAAGGCAAATTTCATCTGTTGCAAACAGAATTAGTTAAGAGATGAGAGGTGATGTTGCCTAGTCTAAATCGTTAGGGAACCACGCTCCGGAGTCTAACTGGAGCCTGGTATTCACTAGAGCCTCTGATGGTGAGGATAGGTTTGACTGCAGGACACCCAGCGACTTCCCCTATGTGTGCGTGTGAGCAGGAGGACAGACTGGGACTCAGTTGAGAACAGAACTACAACAGACAGTGGACGTACAAGGACTCACACTCCCAGAAACAGAGCGCAAAAGCACCCACACAGCATGAATAAAGGAAACAGGAACTGGCGAACGAACACAGGAGGGCAATAACTGCAAACACTCACAGGGCAGAAGGAGGCAGGAAGAGAAAACAAAGGAGAATGGGGATGGCAGGAAGAGACACTCAGAAATCAATGCTGACTATCACTGGCAAAGACACAGAATAGAACAGCAAGGAGCAGGGTAGCAGGAGCTATAAATGGCAAGAACAACGTGCTCCTGCTGGTCTAGTTACAGGGAGGCTGTCCAATCACAGTCAGCCCTTGGATCATCCTCCCTGACTCCATTGGCTGAGGTCCCAGCATCAACTGGGACAAATGAAACAACTTTGCGCTCAGTGCGATGTAAAAGAGTGGCATAGAGGAGAATGTGAGTCAGGGCTCACATACCAGGATGTCAGAGGCAGCAGTCACATTGTGGGAGTCCTGGCAGCTGAAAAAGCCGGGACTCGCTGCACAATACCGAGTGCCGTAACATTACCCCCCCCTCTATGAGGGGTAATGAGACCCCTATGAAGAATTCTCTGATAAGATGGTCAGCATGAAGATCCTTTTCTGGAACCCACAATCTTTTCTATGGGCTATAGCCTCTCCAATGTACCAGGAATCTAGGTTTCTTTCCACCTCAAATTCTTGATGGTCGTCTACATCCACTGGAGGAGGCCTGGCAGAAGATACCAAACCAAACTTCTTAGAAACCACAAAGAATGCAAAGAATTCGGTATCCTTAGGCTTCCAGATTGAAATACTCAAGGTTAATTCTCCTAATAATCTTGAAGGGACCAATAAAGCGAGGACCAAACTTCCTAGACCGCTATCTCAACCTGATGTTCGGGGTCGATAACCAGACCAGTTGACCAACTCTGAACTTATGTGTACTCTGGAATCAATCCGCGTTTCTTTTGGCCTGGACAAATGCTTTCTTAAGGGCTACATGCACCCTCTTCCAGAATGCTCTTAAGCGGGAAATTAATTATCAAACCTCAGGATGAACCAAGGAATACATTTGGTCTATGTAGCTGGCTCGAGGCTTTAACCCCAGAACACAAAAGAAAGGAGAAACCCTGATAGAGGAATGATCGACATTGTTGTAGGCAAATTCTGCCCAGGGTATCAATACAGCCCAATTATCCTGGCACTTGGAAATATATGCACGAAGGTACTGTTCCAGATTCTGGGTAACTCTTTCAGTCTGACCATTAGTCTGCGGATGATACCACGACGAGAGATTAACCTGGATGCCAAGAATAGAACAGAAGAATCTCCAAAAGGCTGCCACAAACTGTACCCCTCTATCAGAGACAATAGACTGTATTCACACCTAAGAGTGAGTTGGTGCGGACAGATCGCACCTAACTTACCCGTCCTGCCCCTATCCCGCCCCCCATTTTTAGGTACCTCATAGCACTTAAGAGTGCCATAGGGCTATCTTACCTTACAGTGCATAGGTCCTTCTTAAGAATGAAACTACACACGAACAATGCCTCTCCCCACCCACTCCAGTTAATTTAAATCAGTCCTACTTCTATCTAAACACTCCCTGAGGTGGCATTAGGCTGCCTCTTTCTAACTAAACTACTCTGTGTGGTCTTTAAAGATGGCACAGAGGCAATCTACACATAACTGGTACATAGATTGCGTAAATGACCTACTACGCATGCATAATAGGTAATTTCATAAAGCTACGAACTTAAAAAGCAGAAGCTTCTTAGGTGTGAATACAGCCTAATATTGGTAGGTAAACCATGGAGTCTGAAGATATGATTTACAAAATGTTTTGCCAGTTCGCTGGCAGTAGGTAATCCAGCTAATGGGACAAAGTGAGCCATTTAACTCAATCTATCAACCATTACCCAAATGGTAATAATTCATGATTGCCCACATCGAAATGTCTCTTGGCCTGGGAGAATTTCCTGGTAAAGAAGGTGCAGGGATGTAACTTATTATCCACAGGACTGACTTGTGACAATACCGCACTGGCACCAATTACGGAGGCATCCACCTCCACAATGAAGGGAAGGTCAGCGTTAGGTTGGTGTAACACCGATGCTGAGGAAACATAGAAAGTGATGGCAGATAAGAGCCACATGGCCCATCTAGTCCGCCCATTTGTTTATTCAAAACTATACTGACCCTAGACCCTATTTACCCTCAATTTGGTTTACAATTTGGGTTACCCTTATATTTATCCCAAGCATGTTTAAATTGCTCTACTGTATTGGCCTCAACCACCTCAGATGGGAG
>WWET01000111.1:393264-407515 GCA_011038615.1 Limnodynastes dumerilii
TTATTTAACAGTCTTCGATGTGGCACAGTGTCAAAAGCTTTGCTAAAATCTAGATAAGCTATGTCTGCAGCTCCCCCTTTATCTAATACTTTACTGACCCAGTCAAAAAATTCAATAAGATTTGTTTGACATGATCTTCCCCCAGTGAATCCATGCTGCTTGGGATCCTGTAAGTTACTAGATTTAAGATACTGTACAATTTGTTCCTTTAACAGTGTTTCCATCAATTTCCCTACTACTGATGTTAGACTCACTAGTCGGTAGTTTGACGCTTCTTCCCTACTTCCACTTTTATGCAGAGGGACGACATTTGCTATTTTCCAGTCCTCTGGAATTACCCCAGTTTTTAGTGACTGATTGAATAATTCAGTTAATGGTTTTGCCAGCACCCCTCTAAGCTCTTTTAGTATCCTCGGATGTATCCCATCTGGTCCCATTGATTTGGAAACAGCTAACTTGAGAGTACCATATGCCTTCTGTGCCTACAGAGATGAATTAAGACTATCAGCCCCACCCTTAGATCGGTGCTGGGAGCAACAATAGATGAAAATCCCCGGATAAATCTTCTGTTGTATTGCCTGGACATTTGACGGCTGTGCCCATTCCAGAATAGCCTAGACCTTGGCCGGATCCATGGAAAATCCCTCCAGAGAGATAATCTAGCAGTTGAATATTACGGATTTTGTTAAGAAAGTTTTTCGTTTATTTTAAATTAAAACTTGGTGACCAAGATAAAGTTTGGGCTCCTCATAAAGTATGTAAGCGGTGCATCGAAGATCTTCGTAATTGGTCAAAAGGCAAGATAAAAGCTTTTCAATTTGGAATTCCTATGATGTGGCGCGAGCAAAAGAATCATAGTGATGATTGTTATTTCTGTTCCTGTGATGTGAAGGGGTACAATTCAAAGTGGAAGTGCACCATCACGTATCCCAATCTTCCTTCTGCTATTCGTCCTATTCCCCATGGTCCAGACGTCCCTGTGCCCGACCCTCCTACAAACCTGGATGAAGTCAATTGGCCCGCCGAGAATGAAACTGTACCTCAGCCTGAAGATGGATCAAGTTCTTCAGATGTTGAAGTTGACGAACCAAAACTTTTCTCACAAGAGGAACTCAATGATTTGGTGAGAGACCTAGATCTACCTAAGCAATCTACTGAATTACCTGGTTCTAGACCTAAAAGCCAAAATTTGTTGATGGAAGGTACATATTTTGCATGGTACAGACATCGGGAAAAAGACTTTCTGTCTTACTTTTTTCATGAGGCCAATTTGGTGTTTTGCTCTGATTCTGAATGGAGGCTTTTCATTGACTCTTCCAAAAGAACCTTAAAAACAGTTTTACTTCACAATGGTGGTCGTTATGCGTCCATTCCTGTTGCTCATTCGGTGTACTTCAAGGAGACTTATGAGAACTTGGAGTTGGTACTCAAGAAAGTGGGTTATCAAAACCAAAACTGGTTGGTATGTGGGGATTTAAAAGTATTGTGTATGCTGCTGGGACAACAGACTGGGTACACCAAATACCCTTTTTTTATTTGTTTATGGGACAGTAGAGACCGACAAAATCACTGGAAGCAAAAAAAATTGGCCACCAAGAAGTCTAGTTGTTGGTGAAAAGAATGTTCTCAGAGATACAGTGGTACCCCCTGAGAAGGTTTTATTATCACCACTCCATATAAAATTAGGATTAATGAAGCAATTTGTTAAGGCACTTCCCAAAGATAGCGAATGCTTCAAGTACTTGGGATCCAAGTTTCCAGGTTTAACGGAGGCAAAATTGAAAGAGGGGGTTTTTGTTGGTCCGGATATTAGAAAACTCATATCCAACAAAGACTTAATCAGTTCAATGACTCCAACTCAAAAAGAAGCGTGGGTTGCCTTTAATGTGGTAATAAAAAACTTTTTGGGAAACCTAAAGGACCCAAATTACAAGGAAATGGTGGAAACAATGTTGAAAGCCTTCCACAAGCTTGGTTGCTCCATGAGCTTAAAAGTCAATTTTCTCAACTCACACCTTGACTATTTTCCTGAAAATTTGGGAGCAGTGAGCGAAGAGCAGAGAGAATGTTTCCATCAAAATATAAAAGAAATGGAAAGAAGGTATGAAGGGAAATGGAGTGTTACAATGTTGGCTGACTACTGCTAGATGTTGTACAGGGATCTTCCGGAAGCCACCTACAAGAGGAAAAGCTCAAAAAGAAGTTTAAAGTTTAAAAAAAGACGATTTCACAAGCAATCTACTTGAGTGTGGTGTTAATTTTGTCGTCACCTGTGCAAATGTGTTAATATTTTTCATATAAATAAAATATATGCGTTAAGAGATTTTTTTAAACGCTGACCTCCCGTATGTTCGAAAACCTGACGTCCCAGGACAAAGCAGCAGTAATTTTTGGATTCAGCGCACCAAAAACGTAAGAATCAGTCAATTAAACCAAAACAGCTGTCCAAAAAAATTTTTGGGCAGATCTGTGTAATCTACACACTGTTCACTGCTGGCTGGGATAATCAGGATGATTACTGCTGGCTGGTTTTGCAGGCTGATTGATGCAAGCTGAAGACTGCAGACAGAACTCTCCCAAGAATTAAACAGGACCCAGGCACCTTGAATTACCAAGTTGTTCTGGCACTGTGGATACAGTGCTCTGGGTTTAAATGGAACGCCCATGACCAGGATTGGATAGCCTGGTCATGTGATTTCTAGAGCTAGACTCTGATTGGCTAGAACAAGTCATGTGATGATTTCAAGATGGCAGTGCTCATGAAATAGTCCTGGAAGCATGGCAAGGGCCAGAAAGGTGAACAGACAGATAGATCTCTGAGGTGGTAAGTGCTGTAGTTTGTGACAGTGAGAAGCTACCAGGATCTAACCTGTAAATGTAGCACTGACCTATCCAGCCTGCAATGTTTCATACAGCCTGTAACATATAATTTAATACCAGAATGCAGCCTTTAGTTTACATTGTGTTTTATCAGAAAAGTCCAGTGCTAGCAGTGCTTATAGAAAACACTTAAAAAGTGCATGTTCTATACAACTAACAGCAAGACCATGTTATTGAGAAAAGAAAAGGAAAGCTTCAAAATATTTGAAACATGTACAGTTTCCCAGTTTCTTCCCCTGGCTATTTTGTAACCTAAATCTATACACAAAGTCTTCCATAATTATTGTTATTTATTGGACGTGTAATTTTTTATTTTCATTTCTATGTCCCCTCCTTCTTGTCTGAAATACATAAAGGCCTTTTAGCAACTGTCAGATTTGATGAATTGCCATGCTGAGGCATTTAATGCAGGGCCTAAGACCTTGCCTGCTTCAGTAGTCATGGTTTATGATTGTATAAACTTGAGGAATAATGCAAGTAAGATGGCCTCTAACAGTCCTCTGAGAAATGTTGTCACAGTCTATGCAATAGAATGTAAATGTGCTTTTGACATTGTGAACAGCTATGGGGCATAACAAAACCTAGTTAAAAATATAGAGACTATAACAATGTGTTATATTTAAGAGACAACGGCAGTAAAATAAAATAATATGTACTACCAAACAATATTGTTATCGTTGTCATACAGGTCCTGTAACTTATAGGGTTAAAGCCACAGTTGCACTATCAATAAATATGATCATGACCATTTAATTACCAATTCATTGGCAAGCTATAACCATTAACTTAAAGGGCAATGTGCTTATGTGCATATAATAATCAGAAAAATGCACACATCACAGAAGAGATTAATCAGCTTAAATTACTATTTTAATTATGCAGTTAATGAACCTTGGTTAATTTCAACCAGGGCCTATATATAAATGGTTATATTTTTATTGCATTTTTTAAAACACTGTAGAGTTGTTTACATTATTATAATGCATTTGTTTATACATATGGTTAGGTTTTATGGGTAGGGATATCAGGCTGGATCCAGACTTAAGTAAGTGCTTGAAATTAGTTACTCCTGGGCTAAACCATGTTGATTGCAGGGGAGTCATATTTCCTCTGTTGCAAACAGTATTAAGCTGGCCACATACTAGAGCGATTATCGCTCCCAGCATGTGGCTGCCGATAAACGGGACGATTTTCCCCTGGGGAAAGGTCCCAATATCGGCACCATACACGCAGCAGAGGCTGGGGACGATAATCTCTGCTGGAGAGCTGCAGCCAGCCTATTGGCTGGCTGCAGTTTCTCTCTGGCTGGGTCTCCTTTCAATCTTAACAGGAGACCCATGCAGCCAGCTTATTGGTTGGCTGCCAAAAAAAAAAAATTATCAATGGAAAAATCTCACACTGACAGGCTACTGTGTGGTGTACTCTCTCCCTCTGTCTGGGTATACAGCGCTATATACCCAGACATAGGGAGAAAGGACACAGCGCTGCATCCTGTCAGTGTGAAAGGTTCTGCAGCGCTCTGCCCTCTCTCCCTCTGTGTTAAATGTCTGTCCAGCAGTCAGAAGAGAGGGCAGAGCACTAGGTACCTCCAAAAATCGCAGCTAGGGTCCGATTATCAATGGGGAATTCCGATCGATGAGATAATCGGGCCCTAGCGTTTTTGGAGCGTTTTATGGCCGTTTAGAAAAAAAATCTTTACCATACACTAGAGTGATATTTGGCCCAATCCACGATAATTGTGCGTTTGGGCCAATAATCGCTCTAGTGTGTGGCTAGCTTTAGAGTTGAGAGGTGATGTTTCCTATCCCATGTCTAAATAACAGTGTGATATTAAAGCTGGTCAGTATCTGTGTGCAGTAAAGCTATATCCTTCCATGTAAAGAATACAATTAACCTGACTCCCACTGAAATCAACATGGTTTAGCCCAGGAGTAACTAATTTTAAGCACTTACTTAAGTCTGGATCCAGCCCAATGTTAGCAGTTCACTTTTTTTATGGGATGTCATAAGTCTCAGTTATGGTTCTCCAAGAAATGACATACTAGAAAATTTTTTTTTTTAAAGTCCATTAATCATCATTTGGTAGTAATGGTGGGTAATGAAATATTCAAACTTATTATTCACTTTGGACTGGATCCAGAATTATAAAAAGTAGGCATTTTCCAACAGCTAGGATTAGAAAACATGATTTTTTTGTTAAAGCACATCTAATGCATTTGCTGGACAAATCCTGGGATCATTTCCGATGGTGGGGTGGGACGAGACGGGAAGCTGTGAGGGAGGGATGGAAGTGTGGTAATAGTACAGTGAGGATGTGCTAAGCAATTCCTCCAGTTTATGTCTGAACAACACAGAAGTTGTAAGGCAGGGTACATGGATCACAAATCGGTAGGAGCGAGCGGAGCAATACTGGAAATCTGGATTTGGTCTTTACATAACTTACCATTTTCCTCTAAATAAGCCATGAGTATACTGTTGGATTCAGTTCCCTCGATTGAGTAGTCAAGAGCAATATTGCCATTCACGTCTTGTAGTAGGACATTTGCCCCAGACTAAAAGAAAAAATTTATTGTTCACATCACATCATTTAACTTAACAGAAATAAATGTAAAATTATCTAGTGGTTACAGGCTCAAGGATGAGTAGAAAGGATAAAAAATTATTACTAAACTACAAATAAATAAATCAAATGGTGTGAACTGAAATAGGATTCTTATAAACATCTGTTTATTTGTTGCTACTGTAATATTTATAGAGAATTATATGACACATAGTATACTATCATTACATTTTTTTTATCAGAATATTTGTAGCAGACAAAAGCCATATGTGAACAATTAAGAGAAAAGCAGTCCAGTGTTCATACTACACTGCTTAAACTATCATAGGTGACTACGGTGGTTCAAGTGCAAGCAACATACAATTAACTCTAGATAATAGTCTCTAGAATAACCATCCAGTGGAAAGTTCCTTATATAAAGTGATAATTATTCACACATCACACTTCAAGGAGATGTTAACTTAAATGTTCAGATTTCTGTTCAATCCAATTTCTAATACCCCGAAGCAATTTCCATTATGACAGTGGGGCTGATTCAGAGTTACACTTCCACCTTTTTTTAGGTGGAAGTGTAGACCTGAGCAATACCATGCTGAATTGCAAGGGGAGGCAGCTTTAAATTGTAAAACCAGAAATAAAATTAGGAGGTGAAGTTTCTTAGCTCAACTCTGTTTTATAGAATAAACTTAAAACTATGCAGTATTTTAGTTCTATATGTAAAAGTAATGTATTTTCCCTGCATGCAAATTTTTTTAAATTAAATAACTCCCCCTACTTTGAAAAATGGTTTAGCCGAGCTGTACACTTCCACCTAAAAAAAGGTGTAAGTGCATCTCTGAATCAGCCCCAGTATGTGCTTAGAAAGCAGGGAGTAATTGATATCACTGTTTTTCACTAAAATACAATGGAAGCCTAATGAATAGGTCATGATCACATGATCACATACATTAGTGTGTAATAAACACCATCAATATGTTAGGCCAGTCCCAGGATCATCCTTGCAAATATGTGGAAGACTGAAGATAAGTCCTTACACAGCAAGAACAGTGTGACAGGAAACCTGTTGGAGCATCGTAGAGTTTGTAGTATCACAACACATACAGTGCCTGGTATAGTTAATATTTGTGCTCTGCTAGGCACAGTATGCATGCTGGATACAAATTTATTCAGTGATGAAAAAAAGGAAAGTTTTGGGCAAATACATATTAGACTTACATTATGCGCCCCACTTATTTTAACTGAAGGGTAAGGACCGTATTCACAGATCCGTTTTCACGTGGAGTTGCGTGCGTATTTTTAGGTACGTTTTAACTGCGCATGTGTAGTAACTTTACTGACTCGTGAATCGCACTTTGGTACATATGTACGTAGGGGCGGGGTGGAAATACGTGCTTGAAAATTTACTTGAAAGTGAGTTGGGGGAAGCATTTAAATGAACGCTTGAGGGCGGGGTTATCAAGAATCGCATGGACGGAAGACACATACCCATGTAAGTACACACGTAAAGAACAGAGTGGTCTATGGAGGTGTAAGTCTACGATTGTACGGCTGGGAGAGGGGAGGGTCGTGGGTGTTGGTGGGTGTTGCCTTGCTATGGCCAAGAGTAAATACACGCACGTAGTAAATACGGATCTGTGAATACGACACTAAGTCTTCATACATATTTCTGAATGACACATTCCTTGTGTGAGATGAGACACATCTTATCTGATTTTGGAGTTTTGGATTACAGGCAGTCAGAACTCACCAGGAGTTTCTAATGTTAAGGACTTTGGGGTAGATCCAGAACTACGTCCATCTTCCATAGACGGACGTAATTCAATGAATAATAGCTACTGCGCATGCGTAGTAGCTATTGTACGTAATCTGCGTATCGTTTTGATACGTAGATTGTGTATATGCGGTCTAAAAGACTGCATATACGCAATCTACATTTTCTTTTGCTTGCAAGAAAAGGAAACTGTTCTAATTCTTCTTTTGTCATGTTATATTTCACAGCAGCCTGTCCTATATTGTGTAGTGGGAATGGCCAGTACTCCAAGGGACGCTGTCTCTGTTATAGTGGCTGGAAAGGAACAGAGTGTGATATCCCCAGTACCCAGTGTGTTGATCTACTATGTGGTGGACATGGAATCTGTATTATGGGCTCCTGTGCTTGTAACTCAGGTTACAAAGGAGAAAACTGCGAGGAAGGTAACTAGAATTGTTCTATTGGTCACTAACACATATTAAAGTACCTTATGTTATCTACATGCCTGTACATCAGCCCTTGTTCTGTCCTCTTGATGTTATGTATGTGATATATTTGTACTGTTAAGAAATATATGTATGAATCTATATCAAGGTTGCCGACTTTTGCTAAGCTAGCGATGCATGCAGGGGGCGGGGCTTAATGACCATATTTATGCAAATTGTGACATTAAGCCCTGCCCCTGTCTAATACTTACACGGTTTTATCTGTAATAGACATCGGGATGGGGCTTGATGGCACAAATTGCGTCATCAAGTCCCTTCCTGTCCTTAGCAATACTAGAGGGGCAGGACTTGAGAAGATGGTTTCCATGAAATCACGGGCCTCAAGTCACTTGCGGGTGATTTGCCGGCTCTCCTGGGATACCGGGAGAACTGCCTGAATTTCGGGAGTCTCCCGGACATTCTGGGAGAGTTGGCAACCCTGATGTATATATGTGTCTTTATATATGACATATCTGGCGCCATGTCCTTGTACCATCCCACAAATAAAGAGGAAGTATCTGCTCTTCTCTTTATATACTCTGTTACCTCTCCTCTTGATCCTGCACCCTCAGTCAGTCAGTGTTTATCTTATTTGCTTATTCCAACCTTATCTACAATCTGCAATCTGTCTCTCTGCTGGTATTTTCTAGTCTTTATTCAAGCATGCATTAATCACTTCAATTCTGACACAACACAACTCTGACCCAAACTGTCTCTCAGATTATCAGTCCATTTCTCCACTTCTATGCCACTCAAAGCCCTCATTGTCAATGTATCAGACCACGCTGTCCAGTCTCTCCTGAATGGAGATAGCACATGTCACTATTCAACTGTTGTGTCTGGTTGCTAGGCAATGGGTCGGCTACTTCTTGCTCCATCAGCCTTGCCGAACTGTAAAGCAAGTGCTGATGCAGGAAAAAAGAACATTTCACTATGTAATATTTGTTCCTGAAAGATAGTTGGAAATGGTAATTGAAGCATTGAATTATTATTAAAAAATGTATTTGTATATTCCCAATCACGGCCTTTCTCTCCCTCTCTCTCTCTCCTCTCTCTCACTCTCTCTCTCCCCTCTCTCCTCTCCTCTCTTCTCTCTCTCTCTTCTCTCTCTCTCTCTCACCCCCCTCTCTCTCTTCCTTGTTCATACTATCCTCTTATAAGAGTTCATTGAATGTTGCAGCAATGATCTGCAAAGAGAAATAATTCACTCCAACGCACCTCACGGTCGTCCGGAACCTGAATTACACTGAAACCCGATACATGGCTTTTGGCAGAACCAGATGTAATTAAGAAATCTGTGATGCTGTTACGTAGAACATAGACCATTTTATCTTGGCTTCTGAGAGAGGAAGCCACCATTTTCTTTCCTTGATCAAATTGTTTTTATTGATTTGCATGTGCAACGCAATGCAATTAAGTCCCTGGAATTAAATTTTCAGACCATTGACCCTACAAGTGTAACGTTTTATTGAGTCAAATTGCTGAATTAAGTCTCATCATCCAGAGCACATTAATGGCAGTCCAGGAAAATGCAGATTATTCAGTTGATAACATTAAACCAGTATAATTATCTGTTAAAACTGCCACATTGTGCCTTGGACAAAGCAAGAGTGTGTTTAATGTATTCCACTTTCCTTGCTGGTAACATAGAGCATGTCTTTCATATAACTCTGAACATTACAAATGCCATCTACTTTATTTATGGTTTATGCACTGAAAATGAAAGTCTTGGGGCCAGATTTACTAAGCTGCGGGTGTGAAAAAGTGGAAATTTTGCCCATAGCAACCAATCAGATTCCAGCTCTTACTTTCCTATTACATACTAGAGAATGTCAGCCAGAATCTGATTGGTCGCTATGGGCAGCATCTCCACTTTTCCAAACCTGCAGCTTAGTAAATCTGGCCCTAGGTCTTTTCTGGTGATGTGGTCAAAAGTATTTTACTGGTTAATTCAAACCATATAGTCACCAGCTGAGTCATTACAGCAGTGATGACACCCTGTTACAGTCCTCTGATTTGTATCTATTTGAAAGAGACGCCCAGCATCTTCAACACACATTGACAAAAAAAATCTACATTTAAATGGGAGACTATGGTCCATGTAATAAATGAAAGAAAAAGTGGAAGGGCTTAATACCATAGGTTTAATCCAATACCATCATGGAGTTCACCCATTGCAAAGAGCATTTGCCTATGATTAATTAAAGCTAATAATTGTTCATATAATATCCCTTGGGTACAAATTTCTAATAAAAACCATCCAGCAACAACACTCCTAGGCCCAAGTTCAGCCAGCCATAAACTGAGCGATAATAGATATTGTTCAATGTAAGGAGACTGAGGAATATACAGGATGGCCTTCAACGGCCAAAAGCAGGATTAGGTGCTTGATCTGGGTAATGCTTCAGCACAGGTAATGATTCAAGAATGCTAAGTTACTGTAACTCCCTGACTGCTAATCTGGGCTACAGACTGATATATATTTCTGCAGACCAGGGTCCGGATTCACAGTTACGTAGTCTTCGTTTTACGTACGTTCTTTTAAGAATTGAGCTACTACACATGCATAGTAGCTTATTTACGCTATTTATGTCCCATTTCTGTACGTAGATTGCGTAAGCATGGTATAAAGACCGCACTTATGCAATCTACGTACAGAAAAGGTACATAGATGGCATAAATAAGCTACTACGCATGCGTGAAAATTAATCTTTATTTAAATAAAACTCTGCTGTTAGTCTTTGTTTATTGCTCAGCAAACACTTAGGGATCTTTAACTTGTAATCCACAGGGTTATACAAAATTATATAAAGAATGTTAATAAAGTTCCATTCATGCTACCATTTTTTTTCCACATGTGGAATTCATGTAAGCCAGGAAGGTGTAGAGAAATCTGAATATTCTTATGGTTCCACCAGCATTGACGAAAAAATGTCTATATGTTGGGTCACTTGCATTCATTTTTGGATTTCTGCATCTTATGTTATGTATGTTTGAAGGGGGACATTATATGGTGGCTTATGATGTCAGAACATCTAAACATGCTTTAATAACAAGTCTATTAAAATCCATTAACTTACATTCACTTTTAATTTTCCACTGATGTAATGTATTGTATTAAGCCTATTACAAACAAATTATTATTGTAAATTCATATTAACTACATTCAAAAACGTATTATACTTACAAAGAGAAGTAGAAGTACGATATCAGGGTTATCACATGCACAGGCAACATGCATTGCTGTCCAGAATTCTTCATCTTGGTGATTTATGTTAACTCCTCGATCAATGAGAATTTCTGCTGCAAATGCGTTATCATAACGTGCACACTGGAAGAGAGGAGGATGACATCTCACAGCTGGCATTACACATAGAGAGGAGGATGACATCTCACAGCTGGCATTACACATCTGCATAAAGCATTCGTATAAAGCTGTAATTGACCAATTCATACATAACATATGACAAACAATGATTATCTAGGATCAAATACAACTTGCAAAGCAATAAATGTACCTACAACTAATCTTTAGGTTTTTGTTCCAGTCTTAAGCATGTCATTTAATAAAAATTTATTGTCATGTCAATAAAGTGCAAATTCCGGATGTAAGCCTCCCCAACTAAGGCTAATGCACAGAATTTGCAATTCTAAATTGTGTACATGTGAGTGGAGTGCACACCCCCTTTACTCCCCTTGCACGTACCAAGCTTCTGCATGCAGAACCCTACCTTAAAGTGTCCACATGTACGGAATGGAGGATCGTACATAAGGGCTTTGGAACACCCTTACTATACCAATCCTATCCCCTTTCCACATTGGAGCGCAGCATATGTCAACTGCATTCCAATACGGAAATCCTTGTACCACGCGTGCGAACTGTGTGTAAGACGCCTGTCGGATTTCATTCTGGATCAGTGTGCCTAATTCCGACTGAAAAGTCCTGTATTTGGGAAACCTGCACACAAATAATGGGAGCTTTAAGAGTGATCCAGATGCAAACACAAGTGTAGCTCTGGAGTGGTATGAAAGTTTGGCAGTTTTTGCATTTTACCATAACAGTCAAATACAATACAAATATGTTCTACAGATACAGTATTTTCGTTTCCCCAGCAGTCCAAATGTAAGTTCACTATCGTGTACCATAGCATTTTTTCCACTAGGAAAACACTGCCAGGTGGATGCACAGACAAATGCTCGGGCACCTGTCCATATAGTTTCTGTAACTTCAGAGCAGCCATGAACAGAGACAACAGAGAAACACAGGCTGTGCTTCTATTCAAATATATGAAATGTGTGCAAGTGTATATATAAATGGAGAGGTGCAGCCAAGGACCAAAGTGACCACTGTGTAACTACAAGGAACAAAAGAGAGGTCCAGCGCTCCAAACAAACATTATATAACAAGAACTATAAATAATTTGGAGAGCAGTATTGTGCTATACTAGGCTGCAGGGACCCAATCCCCAGGGGTTCACCTATTCCCCAAAGGGCACAATGAAATGTATAAATAATGAGATAGGGGGCTAGCACCCTATCTCATTATTTAAACATTATATAACACTATGTGTCATACATAAAAAGGAGGTTTATTTCACAATATAGCTATATAATGAGATGCAGGCACTCCTGCTATTTAAAAAGTGTGCAGCGGCCATATTGGGGAGTGGTCAGGCTCCCAAAGTAATACTGACGCTGGGCAGGTGAGCTTAACCTAATATAACTATATAACTAAAGCTCCTTTTTATGTATGTGCTGACACTTAGGGCCCCATTTACTATCATAAGCATAGCGTGCTCTAATGAGAGCATCCAGGTTTGATGCCCCTCGCTATTTACTTCGTCAAAGACACTTGGCTTCGATCGGAGATGAAGTCCCAGGGCATGCATAGTGGCTAACTTTTGGGACTAGAAAATTTCCCAAAAAGTCCCAAAAGTTAAACACACTGCACACGCGCCAGGGGCTTCAGAGAAACATGCTGGACAGGTGAATTTAATGCTTTCTTTACTTTTTTTTTCCTTTTCATTTAATATATAGAATTAAATATTTATTTTTTAATTATAAAAAAAACACGTCATGTCAAAACTGTACTGAACAGGTGGAAAGCAGTCAAGAAAAAAGGAATTTGGGCTGTTCAAAAAAGGAACAAAGGACCTGATTCACAGTTAAGAATCTGCAGCTTTCTAGGTGCGTAAATTTAAGAAGGAATATACTGTGCAGATGTAGTAACTTAATGTATGCAATTAAGGTTGTACTTATGAACGGGGCAGCTTTAAATCACCATTGTAAACCTATTTCTTGTAGGTTCGTAGTGACTTAAGAATGAAAAATTGAGAACAAAGATAAGAAGAGTGAGTGAAGGGAGCCATCTAAATGGTGAAATCTGGGCGTGGTTAGGCAAAAACGTTCTTAATTAGCCGCCATATGCACCCAACTACGAACCAAAAGATAAGGGAACCCTATGGCATTTGTAAGTTGGTTAAGCAGCTGAAAACCGAGGGCGTGTCAGGGGAGTCGGCATTGTACTTGGGTGCAGAAAACTAGGAACCTAAAGCCTTCTTAAGTGTGAATCAGGTCCAATGAGTTTATGTAACAATTAAAATCATTTCTACCCAGCCTATAATCCGTTCCATCTCTAAATAGGGCAGTAGTAGTAGATAAATGCAAAAGCCGCTTTTCATTGCACACTGCATGTCACATACACTAAGCTAGAGAAATAGCTGATTTGCCAGCACAGTACTGAAATAAACTGGTAACTGCTTGGGGAAAATTAACTGAAAATTGGAGGTGGGAATAATAAAACTGAGGCTGGAGAGAGAGATTAATTGAGTTTGCAGAATTAGTCTGGGTTTTCAGAAGAATGCATTAAGCTTAAGGACAGATAAAATGCAGCAGATATTATAGAAAATCCTGTGGATAGGTAATAAATACATAATGAGGACTGGGAGTTTAAAAGGGGTGATTGAGCTGGAGAAGAGATGAATTGGGTGCTGAAGTTAATTGCTGCTGATATGGGCAATGTGCTGCCTTTCCTGCCATATGCTGCAGTTCCGTATTTCTTTCCTATGTATTTGTCCTATTTATTACTATTTACCATCATCTTTATTATTTATTATTAAGTGCCGAGAGATAAAGCTGACTTAAATTATGTAATTTATGCCAAGGACACACACATACACATCGCATTCAGTGCCTTTGCTGTGGGCACACAAATCTTCTCTTCAAACTCACACTACAAACATGCAAGCTCATGTAGTTTTCTTGTGTGTCCCTATGGCTGACATGCTAATATAGAGATGTGGTTTGCCGATATGATGGTCTTTTTTTCTGAAAGACCATCATCTTATACAGGGGCATTTCTAGAAATGAAGGGGCCCGTGTGCAGACCCCCACACGGGCCCCCCTCTTCTTCTTCTCAACCCATCCATATCTATACAAACGGAGACGGTCTCCAGCAGACTTCCATTCCCAACAGTGCACTGCGCAGCCTCACGCTCTGCAAACAGAAGAGGAGCATGAGGCTGCGCAGTGCACGCACGCCTGACATCCCCATGTGCCACACACTCTCCCCCCATG
>WWET01000111.1:411055-421893 GCA_011038615.1 Limnodynastes dumerilii
ATTTTTCCACTTTAAACTGTAGATGTGTTGTAAACAGCTCTCAGTTTATTAAGAGGATGGACTTACAGTATGTATATATTGGGAAGGGGGAGTGCCAAAATTATTGCCCCCAACCTCAAACATTCCGTTGCCCCTGGTGTCTACTAAGAAAATAATTTCACAAATAATTTTCCCAAAAATATTGAATTATTCCTACCTTCTTTATCATCATGATGGATGATTGCATCTTGTATTTTGTCAGAGAGATGGAAATGAACTTTGTAGCTTTTCTTTTGTTTACTTCGTCTTTTGTATCCGTCTTGTTTTTGTAGAGCCTTTTCCCGCTCATAATAAGCTTTGATTTGGTCACAGCGCATACGTCTCACGAGACGTTGGCGCTGGCCCAAAGGAAGTGACTCCAGCAAACACTGGTCAATTTCCATGTCATGTGATCGAAAAACATTACAAAGTTGGAAACAGCCTATGAGAAAGACAGAAGAGTAGAAATTACTAATAGTTTAATACAAATCCAGTCAAGATTCATGTTTCACACTGCCAGAATACTAACTTGTAAACCACTAATGATAACTAAAGGCATCTGTATGACTTCCTAGAGGAACTGTAGAGGACATTTGGGTCCTCAGTTTTTTTTCCCATGACAATTGAAGAAAACTAGCCAACAGTACTTCGTAGCATTACAGTACTGAGTAATATGACAGAATACGGTGTTACCCCATTCTTTTGCATGTTCAATCAGAAAACAGATGCTTCGGGCCAAATTCACAGATACATTTTCATGTGGAGTTGCGTGTGTATTTTTTAGGCATGCGAGGTACAACTGTGCATGCGTAGTAACTTTATTTGTGTAAGCTACGTAGAATATACAAGTAAAAAGATAAAGGGGATATCCTGTATACCCTAAAGAAGGGGGCGCTCGAATTGAAAATATATACCAAAAATAAAATCTGTGCTGATAGAGGGTTTACCACTTTAAATGGTAGTGTTGTAACTAACAACCGCTGCTCTGTAGGAAGAGAGTCAACCTCCCGATATGCAAATAAAAATAGAGAGAGTAGTAGTTTATATGCATGTAGGTGCTTTAGGCACAGACTTGTGAATCGCATTTAGGGACAAACGTGTGGAGGAGCTAAAATACATCCGGAAAAAGATACGTGAAAGAGGGTGGGGGGAGGCATTTAAGTGCACCTTTGAGGGCGGTTAGATAGATACGCACGTACAAAATACATATACGTACACATATACGTACACATGTGAAGTTAAAGGTGCTATGGAGGTGTAAGTCTATGATTGCACAGCCGTGAGAGGGGAGTGTCATGAGTGTTGGCTTGCTTCATGCGTGCGTATAATTGCGTACTTTGACAAAGTGCATCTCTGAATCCGGTCCTTCATCAGTTAGCACAACAAAAAGATAAGGCTTAAACTTTGTACACAATTATTCTCTAGTGCAGCAGTTCCCAAACTGTTTGAGCCACAGAACGCTTTTCAGGAGAGAAATCATGAAGGAGCACTAAACGTATTTTCACCCAGCACCTACATAGGTATTACATGGGTTTCAGTTCTATGGCAACTGTGCAGGTTAAACTGTATGCTTAATGTCTTAGTACAGCGTAAACGGTCAGTTACTCTTTCTTTCTATAGAACATTATAGTACCCGGACGGATCACAGCCTTCCTGACAGTAGGTGCAGATAGAAGAAACCCAGTCTTGCTTATCTTCAGCCACCCTGCTCTAATTACACCTAGGAATGCAGTCTACTATATTTTTGCGACAGCTAAATAAGATATTCTTGTATCACATTCCACTAAATGATTTAGTTATTATTATGAACAGGTTTTTTCTATAGCCCATCATATTACATAGCATTCACATCAGTCCTTGCACCATGTTAGCTCACAGTCTGAATTACATAACACACAGACAGATAGACAAAGTAGTGATAATTTTAGTCAACAGACAATAAACTTAATAGCAAGTTTATGGAGAAGCCGGAGCACCTGGAAGAACTTCATGCAGTCACGGGGAGAATATACAAATTCCACACACATAAGGCCTTGTCTGGGAACTAAACTCATAACCTCAGCACTGTGAGGCCGAAGTGCTAACCACTTGAACCACTGTGCTGCCCTACATTGGCACAATAAGGGCCAGATCCAGACCTAAGTGCACTTTAAGTACGATCTTGTAGCGTATTTACGTGATTGTAAGTACTATACACTCCCCCGGGCACTCCCCTTGGTTGCTTGTAATTTAGCTGTTTTATGAGTACCAAACCCTACCTTAACTTTTCCAGGCGTAACTGCACTTGTATGTAGCGCCCTGACGGATGTAACTGCCTAACCCATCCCATACTGTACAATTTAAATGACTCCCTCCACCTCCATTGCGTATTTACGGCTAGCGTAGGGTTGACACGCCCCTTCATACGTAGTTATGAAATAGTTCCGACCAATCAGAGTTACGATGCATGACATCTGCCGTGTGCATGTGCAGAACATGCAAACAGTCGAAGTTACGCAAGCAGCTTGTGTAACTTCGCTGTCGTACTTAGTTCTGGATCTGGCCCTAAGTTCTCATATTTACTCTTTTATAAACCACAGGATACATGTGAATAGATCAGACAAATTCATTATTAATAAACATTTATATGTCATGCATTATGGACTGGAGTTTGTGACAGCTGTCAATTAATTAATAAGAGGGTCTCTATTCTCGACTGTAATAAATTATAATAAAGACATTTTTACCAACACCTGTCTGAAGCCAGAACATTTACTCATAAGAGTCAAGCCAGCTACTGTGGGCAAACAAATTAATGTTTCCTTTTTCAAATGAAAATTCTTTGCTGGAACACAGTGAATTTGGAGGTGACATCATTGACCACTAATGGCTGTACAGTAGTTCAGTACTTTCCTTGTGCATGTGCTACAGGCAGTAGAGGAGTTGAAGGCATGGAAAAAGAGATGTAGTCTGCAGAACAAAGTTCAGTTTTCACAATATAGGCAGCTGAAAGCTTATTTTCAGCTGCCTCTATATTTAAAAAATTACTAATTAGGTTACTAATTTGCAACTTTCTTTAATAAATGGTTAATTATAGCAAATTTGTTTGGAAACTGCCACTGGAGCAACACCACAGACCCATCGCACCAAGGTTAGTATTACAGGGAAGTCGATGGTATTAGGGTCAGGCTGCGGGGAAGGAAATCATAGGGTTAGGCTGCGGGGAGGGGAGTCTTAAGGCCGCCATACACTAGGGTAATTATCGGTCCCAGCTGGGGTGGCCCGATAAACGGGAAATCTCCTGTTATAGGCACCATACACCTCCTCTGCTGGGACCGATAATCCTAGCAGAAGAGCGGAGGGGGGAGGCAGGGCACTCTATGGCGCTGCTGCCGAGCTATGTACAAAGCTGCTCTGTCAGAGCAGCATAGTGCATAGATCTGCAGCAACGGTACAGGGAGAAATACAGACAAGAATCAGTCGTAGCAGCGCTTCACGCAGCGCGGATTCGGTAGATCTCTGTCTGTACTACTCCCTGTAATAGCGGCTGCTGTATATCTATGCACTATGCTGCTCTGACAGCTTTGAAGGTATAATTCAAAGCTGACAGAGCAGCTTTGTACATAGATATGGAGCAGCGTCTATTGCAGGGATAGGGAGCCATTCAGCTTGCTGATTGGCTCCCTTAAAATATCGGGAGCTTTCTCCTGATAGTTATTAAACTTTCCAAAAAAACAAATAATCACCCGAGCGTTTCTGGTGCGTTTATTTGGCCCTACCCTTCCTCCACCTAAGCTTACTTGTCCTCCCCATCTTCACGACTGTGTCTCCTGTTTATTCACCCTCTCACTCAGCATGTTAGCTTTTATGAGTTCTCCTTCCCATCATCATCCCTTTACGCTGTCATCATCTCTTACTACCTTTTGCTCTACACTGTCTTTCTCTCTCCTTATTTTTGTTATGTATGTAATTTTTGCTTTATACATGTATTGTATTCCTTTATATTACTCTGTTAATTAATTATTGTATTGTATATGCAACTGTTGTTTTACTATTGCTTATGTACGGTGCTGCGGATACCGTGTGGCGCCTTATAAATAAACGTTAATAATAATAATAAATTCAGCTTGCGTTTCTTGTCCTTTTTTTTTTGGCGTTTGGAAAAACGATCTTGGCCACTAACTAGAGCGATTATTTGCCCAATCACCCGATAATTGGGTGATCGGGCCGAAAATCGCTCTAGTGTATGGAGGCCTTTAGGGTCAGGTTACAGTGAGTGGAGTCTGCAATATAATATAATATAGTATAAAGTATAAGAGAAACAAGACGGATAATATCAACTAGAAACACATAAGGCCGCCATACACTAGAGCGATTATCGGCCCGATCACCCAATTATCGGGTGATTGGGCAAATAATCGTTCTAGTTAGTGGCCAAGATCGTTTTTCCACACGCCAAATAAACGCACCAGAACCAAACGCCAAATAAATGCACCAGAAATGCTCGGGTGCGATTATTTGGTCTTTTGGAAAAGTTTAATAAATATCAGGAGAAAGCTCCCGATATTTTAATGGAGCCAATCAGCAAGCTGAATGGCTCCCTATCCCTGCAATAGACGCTGCTCCATATCTATGTACAAAGCTGCTGTGTCAGCTTTGAATTATACCTTCAAAGCTGTCAGAGCAGCATAGTGCATAGATATACAGCAGCGGTTATTGCAGGAAGTAGTACAGAATATACGGCCACAAAGATATAGGACCTTTTACTTATATATTAAAAACTTTAATGTAAACATAAAGAACACATATAAACTCTTCTCTCCCAGTGGATAATCAGAAGTCAGTGCTAGTGCAAGGGCTACTTTCAACAGTGCAGCTATGCGGTGCACCCCATATCTCCTGGCACCATGTAGGCCAGCACTATTAGATGATAGGCCTCACTGCTCTGGTGATGTGTGAGAGTCCTGTTAGACCAACACTGTGAATGATGATAATGGTCAGTAAAACAACACTAGTGCTACTACTCAGGCACGGCGACAGGGGGAACCAGGGGGACAGCTGTGATGGGGCCTTTAGTGCGGAGGGACCCCTGAAATCCATTGCTGCAGACATTATTGAGGAGGGATGGAAACCTCCAAAAACATGAGTGCACCTTGCCCCAAGATCGCTTTTGCTGAACCTGCTACTACTACTATTACTACACAGCCATAAATAATTGTAAGGGTTACTGTCCAGCATTATGCCGCTAAAAAGGCAGAAACCAACTCTCCCTGAATATCAGAGAGACTCCCGGATAGGTGAGTGATCAACCCGATACTTTCAGTTCCACTGAGGTGATGGTAGAGTTGCACACAGGCCACGATATAATAAAATACTGGCAGTTAGCTAAAACATTGTGGGCCGTATTCAGACTTAATAAAGTTTACAATCATACGAATGCCATGTGCGTAAGTTGGTGGTTTTTAGCAATCTGTGCATGCTTGCAGCACATGTGACGCATTGGATCTCACTACGCATGGAGTTGATTTCCGCACTTGCACAAATCTGTATGACATGGTTTGACAATACTCTGTACGTGGGAGAATATAAAATGTGGGTGGGGGGCATTTAAATTGTACAATATGAGCTGGGTTGGGCACTTCCGCACGTACGGTCGCTATGTCCGCACAACGATACACATGGAGAAGTTAAGCTAGGGCTAATGAGGTTGAAAAAAGACATCAGTCCTAATAGGTTGAACTTGATGGACTGGTGTCTTTTTTCAACCTCATCAATTATGTTACTATGGACCTGATTCAGAGATTGAAAATAAGAGAGGAGAGTTACTCCTGGGCTAAACCATGTTGATTTCAGGTGGAGTCAATTTAATTGAATTCTTCAGGCCGTATTCAGAGAACCATTTTTGCGGAAAGTTCCGTGCGTATTTTTACGATCTGATGAACTGCGCATGCGTAGTAACTAAATTTACGCTATCTATGTTAATTTTACGCACGGATGTCCATTAGGCACGGACTTGTGAATCACACATGAGAAAATACGTACGGAGGGGCGCGGTTGTAATCTGCCTGGAGACAGATACATGAAAGTGGGTTGGGGAGGCATTAAAATGACCATATGAGGGCACGGTTAGTTAGATACGCACATACGGAAGTATTATACGCACAAAATGCACGCTTAAAGATAAGGGTGGTCGAGGCACTCGTAAGTCAAGGACAACCCATCCGTGTAAGGGGAGTGTCATGGGTGTTGCCTTGCAATGTCTGTGCGTATAATTGCGAACCTTTCGCTGACGGATCTCTGAATATGGCCCTTTGCATGCAGGGATATATCTTTGAATTTCTTATTGCACACAGATACTGACCAGCTTTACTGTTGCACTGTTATTTAGACTTAGGCTGGGAAATGCCACCTCTTAACTCTAATACTGTTTGCAACAGATGACTCCCCTACAATCAACATGGTTTAGCCCAGGAGTAACTTTCCTCTCTTAATTTCAAGCTCCTTCTTAAGTCTGAGTAAGTCTATAGGGTAGATCCTCAGTAACGGCCGACAGGGGAATTACATACATGTTGTACGTAATTCCCCTGTTTTGAAGGTTGCGCAAAACCTTCTTACAACGCCGTAAGGGCCGGCATACATAACGTTGCGTACACCGGCTCTTACAAAAAGGGGGCTTTCCCCCCTCTGTAAAGGAGGAGATAAACATGCTAATGAGGGAATGGGGTGGAGAAAGCCCTGTTACGATTAGGTGATGATCGTAAAAGTTAGGGTAGGAATTGTCGTAAGTGTCCAGATTTACTACCAAGAGCAGGGAGTGCAGGGGGCGTACACTCCCCACTCCGAAAACAGCCATACAGACCTCAGGCGGCCGTAAAGCACCCGTAGGTCTGGATCCGGCCCTATGTTACTATGGGTCTGATTCACACTTAAGAATGGGTTAGGTTCTTAAATAAACATAACTAGTAGCAAGGCAACTCCCTCGGCACGCCCCCAGTTTTCAGGTCCTTAAGAGACTTACGAGTGCCACAGGGCTCCCTTAACTGTAGGTACGCATTTGTGTGCGTCTAATTACGAACGTGACTGCATAACCGCGCCTTCTTTTGGTCTTTTAAATGCCTCCCTCCAGTTACTAGGAACCTAGCGACTTTAGGTCCGTAGTGTTGAATCATGGCATTTGCGTTCCCAAGTCCAACGTAGATTGCGTAAAAAAGTTATTAAGCATGCACAGTATATCCCTTCTTATATATACGCACCTAAAATCACCCAGATTCTTAACTGTGAATCAGGGCATATGTTACTAAGGACGCGGAAGTCAACTAAATTCTGTAAGTGAGAGGGAAGTGTCATGGGAATGCACTAGCAACATAAGTGTAGACTTTTGCTACTCCATGCTTTCTTAAAGCACTCTTACTTCTGAATCAGGTCCCATGACTGTAATAATGGAGACACAAATGAAAAATACAGTGTGGTCTCTTGTTAATTAGCTGCAGTGACATCTACTTTTAGCTTTTCTATAAAGAATAAGAAGTCAATGGAAATCCTATTGACAGTCTTCACAATAAATGCTGCAAGTCATTTTCCACTGATAATTTAATAATCAATATATACCGATGTTATTTTAGTTGACAAATAGGTTTCCCGGCAGTGCTATACACAGCCATAGGTGGTGGAGTAGGACAGTGTCTTGATGGTGCTATAACAATCTCCCTGATTTTCATTTGTTAAAAGTTGGCATGTGCTATTTGTGTTTGTGTAGTGACTGGTAACAAGTTGTATGTTTAGTGATAGAAGTGGACATCATGGCCCTGATCCACAGATAAGAAGGAAAAAAGTATGCGCGGATTAGCTAAAAAACAAAACTAAGGCAAATACACTCCTATGACACTCCACTGGACTGACTTCCATGTCCATAGGGCTACCTTAACTCTCCTTACATATATTGTGTGGATTTTGCTTAAGTACATGTGAGTTTTGCAAACCCAGCCCATACAACCCTATTTAAATGACTTCCTACTTAAGGAGAATTGGCACAACCCTTCTTACAGATCTCGTTAGGCACGGAGTTCAACTCTGTTAAACGCCAAGATACGCACATGGCCTGCGTATATTTAGGTATGTGCTTAAGTGCGAATTCGGTACCACGGGCCTGATCCAGACTAACGCCGATGCACTGTGCGTACTATCGACACGCACAGTGTATCGACATGCACTCCCCCGACACTCCCCCTGTGGCTGGCGTAATTACACACTGTTACGCCGGCTGAAGGCTACCCTAACTTCAGCCGGCATAACAGAGTGTAATTACACCGACCACAGCAGCGTAACCCATCCTCCCTCCCTCATTTACTTACCTTCCCCCGCCTTCTTTCCGTAACTGTTGCGTAGTTACGGCGAGGCACGTGCCCTCACCGTAACTACGCAACAGTTAGGAACGCCCAATCCTTGGGAATGAGTTTCCCTAACTACGCTGGGCAACATCTGCCCGGCGCATGCGCAGATCGGCAGAAGTGCCGATCTTACGCAGCCGTCCGCCGAAAATACGGGCGGCGTTACTCTGGATCAGGCCCCATGTCTGTAAATATGTATGGATGCCCTGACTTACCTCAGTGCTGCACAAATATATGCAAACAGACATATACCTCATCAATTAGGATGACTGCTATGTGTTTCTATGAATGTACAGTATATATGATATGTGATTTAAATTCATTACATTTAATAAAAAATAAATAAGTCAAATAACAATAACTTTTTTATTATTTACGATAAATCGCTATTGAGTCGCTTGTGCATTGTGTCGAGGGAGGACAAAGTGGCCAAGAACCGTTTATGGGAATTTGCCAAATATTTTATGTTTAATCACACATTAGTTTTTTTTTACTGGAAATTGGTAATGTACTTATATCATAATTTGAAAGAAAAGCATAGGGCTAATAGGTGTATTTAACATTGTTGGCCAATGGATAGACATTACATGCCATTCATGGTTATCACTTATGAACATATGAAATAGAACCAAGTTTTTCTACACTTTGAATCTCACAAAATGAAAAGTTGCTCCATGAAAGCGTAGACAGATTATTATTGGTTTTGCACATAGTCCATAATTAGGGGCAGGCTTAGTTAGGGGACATCTGAACCCCAGGCTGTGGCCTTCGGACTTTCTTGGGGCTGCACACTTTATGCAGTGTGCAGCTGCTGACTGAGTGCATAGGGCTGCAGACTGATTGGTGGGCAAAGACAGACAGCTCCCCCAGTCGCCCGCTTTCTCTGCCTGCCAACCATCCAGCAGCCAGACTGTAAATAGCTGGCAGCATGACTGGTGGATGGCCAGGGCTTTCCACCAATCAAAGTGCTGACAGTCATTCTGTGAATGGTAGTATGTAAAGAGGTGGCACAGGGGGTAAGTTAAGATTTTTGATTGAGGGGTCTTATTTTTTTGTTGCGTCGGGGTGCCATTTAACATCTAGGGCCACTAGCTTGTATAAGCCCCAGGGAAAAATTTGTCAGACAAAATAGTAAATTAAATCAACACATTATGCAGTCCATTTAAACATATTCCATGACCTATTTGGATTTGGCCAGAGTAACAGCTATTACCTTTTTTTGTTCTTAAAGATTATTAAAATATATTATTTTTCTAACCTTCTATTATTATATTTGATATGAAATAAATTTTACCCTAAGTGTTACAAATGCTTGCCCAGTGTACTAGAGAGACTTATATTTTACAGAAAGGATAGGAAAACAAAGTGGCTGACAAGGAGCAATTCCACTTTAACAGGGAACCTGGTCAGAAGATAACTGGAATCTTGGACCACGGATAATTGTTTTAATAATTGTACTATGATTCAGTACCAGGCTAGATGACCTATTCCTCACTTAATATCTTCCCTAATTGTGTCAGGAGTCTTGGGCTTAGCACAGATGTTTCGTTAATATTATTCATCCTCAACAACATATTTCTTTTCATTTATTGAAACTACAAGATGAATAAAAAAGCCTATAAATATTTGTCATGCATAGACATAGACATAGACATTTTTTACTGTTAAGACTGTATTATCAGTTTCTATATATATGTCAGTTTCACTAAATTATATTATAATTGGATCATATATCTGACAATATTTGAATCGGTGCCTTCAGTATTGTGTATTATCAAAATAAGAAAGTGATCTAACCTGGTCCATATGACATGTTATTAACAAGATTTATGAGATAACAAATAAGATAATAACTATAATAATAATATTATAATAAACATGATCAATTTTTATGCAATTGGATTTCTCAGTTGCAGATTCATCCGATTTTACCACTAACCACTGTAGTCACGTGGATGGGCTGCCACAGAGGTAATGGAAATGAGGGATTAGGTGATCAGTTTGCCCCCTAAAATGTAATGGGGAATCAACCAGCGTGGGAGCAAATGCACTGTAAGGATTGCTGGTAGGCAGACTCATCGGTTAGCTGCCAGTCAGCAATACTAATGGAGCGCTCACTGCTTATTTGCCAACATTGGCTGCTGTTCTTATGCTCTTCTTCCCTGACAGTGTGTCAGCCTGACAGTCACTGTTAGCTTCAATGTGGGAAGTAGGAGAAGGCAGACCCTTTAACATGACTCAACAATCAGTTACAGTGGTAACAACCTGTATTGAAGAGAACACATTTATTAAAAGCAGGTAAGTGTGAGAGCCAGACAGAGCCGTATCTACCCCTTGGCCAGGATGGCACCCGCCAGGGGTGCCAACCAAAGGGGGGCGCCGTCCGGCGATGCCACCTTGGCTAAGAGGTAGTATCGCCTATTCGAACCTTTTTACCATCCAGCCGCAGTCTGA
>WWET01000111.1:427059-440626 GCA_011038615.1 Limnodynastes dumerilii
CCTTACCTTGTGCACCGGTCATATATATATTACTTTATAAACTGATTATATATATATATATATATATATATATAGCGGCGCGCTCTCTCTTCCTCCTCATACAGGAAGTTCCTGTATGAGTGTCTGCGTCCGTTACATAGAGCAGCTCTGTGTAACTGCCACGGCAGGCTTATACAGAAACCTCCAGTATGAGCCTGCTGGACTTCATAGCCTGCTTACAAGGGTCCCCCGGTCCTGGGCGCCCCCTTGATATTTCGGGGGGGGGGCGGCGAGATGACCCCTCGACACCCCCATTCCGACGTCTATGCCTTTAGGTGCACATGTAGACCTGTGATATACCATGTTCAACTGTAAGGGGAGGACAATATACATTGTGAAAGCAGAATTGGAGTTGAGAGGTGAAATTTCTTAGCTCAACTTTAATAAATTTTATTAACTTAAAGATTAAACATAAAGCTATACAGTACTTGAGTTGTTTATGCAAAAGTAAAGTATTTTCCCTGCATGCAAAACCTCTGATTGACCACAATGCTTTAAACATGAAAGTATGAATAAGAAAACAAAATAATAAAAACAATGAAACTTTTTGCTACTGAAAACTACCGGCATAATAACCTGTAGCTCTTTATCTAAGATTTTAAGCATAACTTACTGCTTAACAGGAATCACCCTGATACTGTATATTTAAATGTTGCAGCTGTATATTAGATACTGCATGCAGACTTTACATACATGTTGAATAATGTTGGTGTATTTATACGTTATGTTATATGCAGTACTCACTATTATATTTTTGTGCTAAATATAGTGCTATGTTGGTTATTGTAAGCTATGACGTGTTCAAATTATGCTGGGTAAAATATATTTACAGCCACTATTTGCATATCCAATCTTTGCTTAAAGAATTGTCCATGAAAATTATTTATTTTTTGTCTCCTATCGTTTTATCTTATACAGATCATTACTTTACAGGCAAGTATAAATATCTATGTCAATTGTAAAATTAATCATGATTGTAAATCCTCTGCAGGAAATATAAATACTAAAATGTCTAAGCAGCAGCACTTGATACTGATTATGCATTCACAGTTCCCAACCATAATGATGATTTGGCACAATTTTAATGAACACATTGAAAAGTGTTTGATTAGCTTATTCATGTATAATTTACTTATCTTTTTATTGGCTCAAAACTACTAGCCATTTCCTTTTTTATAGAAATAAAGTCAGATTCTGGCTTCTGCAAAAATATTATCCATACTATAAATGATAAATCTCCAAGATTAATGACCATACAAAAACATCTATTATTCATATACAAAAGATATGCATTACTCTATTACTACTGTACATACCAATAATTATGGAGTCAGAGAGATTTAGCATCCCAAAGCCCTGGACTAGTTCTACTCAAACTCCACCCAGTTCTGCCCACAAATGCCCATATTTGGTAAAAATCCCACCCATTTCCCATAAGACCCGCACCTTTCGCGAATCATGTCACTGTTCCAACAAATCGGTTCCTGGCATATACTTCACAACAATCAGGCAGTTATTCAGTAATGAGCTGATAGCCCCGATTATTGTATAATGCATGACTTAGCATGTTTATGAGCTCTGACAGTGTGCTGTATAAATAATAGTTTATTTTACTAAGATACTGTACAGTGCCTAATTAGGAGAAAAAGGATTGATTAGTATCTCTCAGTAACATGTCACTTTATATTACACCTTTACCTTCAAAACTACAATCAATTATATACAATATATTTCATTGCAATGGAGCAATTACTACTGCCCAGATGTGTGGTAAACATACCATATTGCTTCATACATACATACTTTAAATGTTAATAACTTTGTATTCAGAACACAGATTTGCCTGGAAACAGGTCAGCAAAAAGATGTGGTGGGATCGCAAATGTTGAGCCATGCTATGCAGGCATTTATGCATTCCCAATATAACCACTTGCATGCTCAGACTTTCAACGGACAGGGCTATCTTTCCATTTTTCAACTCAATCACATGTGAAATTGTGGAAATAGGGAAAGTCTGGATTGAAACGCACTGAGACAGATAGAGTATACTGTACAGGGAAGAGGGGAACAACCATCTGCAAACTCAACAGAGCACAAGTATAGAACGAAAAAGTGTCCTTGGTCTTATGAGAGTGGGTGGCATATTTGTAATTCTGTTAGACACTAGAAGAAGGAATAGGAAGATTACAAACCGCCTGACAATACAAAGACCCTAAATTAACTTTTCCGATCCATCCTTACTTAAAACGGAGATAGATTAGTCTGGATAGGGTAGAAAATGTAAAATTTGAATCCTTCCCCCTTCCATTTATGCCACAGCTGTTCCATCCTGCCCAAGCCTCTAAAATGCCATGAATACACAGCACAGAAGTCAGTATCAAGAGGATCCAAATCCATACTGGAAGTGCACATGGGCACTTGCAAAATGCGTGCGTTTTCCCATCCTTGTTATCGGAAAACACCTGGATCCGGTTATTAATCCTATTAGTTGTTGAATTACTGCATTATGCTTTTACTTTTTTAATGATCTTTTGTTTTCTCTAAAGTAATGAATACTGTGTCCATTATTTATATAACAGCATAACAGCAATCAATGTCAATGTGTTTCAGTGGAAGACTCACATAGACTGAGTGCATTTTTGTCTGGATGCTTTAGAAAAAACAGAATGTAATTATAGCTATGAAAATTCCCAAGAATATTGTAGCCACAGAGGCCTTAAAGGAGGAGCAATGTGCTAGTAGCCCAGCAAACTTAGTGATAGTGTTTAACCTTGTCACACGTTTTGCAGTAGAAAACAATCTATTGCAGTGCAACTTTGCAAGTATAATGAATAGCAATCATTAAACTTCTGCAAGAACCATTACTGCAGAACACATACTGCAGGGTTGCCGACTTAAAAGCTTCCCTCTGGGAGATCCTGGAGGGACTTGCATCATCAAGTTCCTCCCTCTCCCTAGCAACACACTAGTAAACAAGTGTTGCCAGGCGAGGGGGCAGGAATGGAAGCTGTGGTTTCATGGAAACCACGAGCCTCAAGTCTCTTGCGGGAGATTTGCTGGCTCTCCCGGGATACCGGGAGAACTGCCCGAATTTCGTGAGTCTCCCGGACATTCTAGGAGAGTCGGCAACTATGACATACTGCCAGTGACAGGCATGGGTATGGTGAAAGCACCAGGAAGTCATTTCTATACAGTAGTCTATGGTTAATAAGAAAGCAATAAAATCTGAGTACTTTTACCCAATAAAGGGGAGTGGATGCTAAGCGGCCTTAGACCTGGAGTGCCATCAGGGCTGGCTCTAGGCCAAGTGGAGTTCAGGGTGAAAATTTATATTGGGTAAAGCACATTTTATTCAGATTTTGTCTCTATGGCCCGACTCAATTTACAACGAATACAGGAATAAGTGTGAAGTGCGCTTATTGCCGCGTATTGCGGTAAGAAATATTTGTGGATTTTAATACACACCTCTATGAGGTGCGAGATAAAATCTGTGATGTAAACTCGCTGAAAAAGCACTGTGACCAGGCATCACAGTTCATTAAATCGGGCCCTATTAGTCTATCATTTGTGTAATAACTAAAAAATTATATCTTAAAAAGAGCCACCAATATTCTAATAGTCTATTACAATATTTGTGACTATTATTTTATTTTCCCTCTTGGTAATTATACAATTGATAGACAAATAGGGGCAAACCTGAATAAATTAAAAGTGTGTAATACAATCTATAGTTATATATTCTATAGTTATATATTCTAAGAAACCTTTTCTTGCTGGTCCAGTAGCTCTGTCAATCTGCAGCTGTGCTCTTCTTTTCCCACAGCAACTATGGAACTGTGGGGGTGCAAACGGCGGTGTGCCATCATGCTGGGAACAGTGTCAAAATCAGGATATTTAATGGGGTGTTTCAGATTCTAGTAATACATGTGGGGTATATTAGGAGTCTGGACATGGTACACTAAGAAAAGCACATGTGGGGTTCATTAGGAGTCTGGAAATGGCACATACTATATTATTTTGTTTATATTAATGTTTGGACATGTCACGCTATGTACAATATGTATTGTCCCATTCCCAGACCCCTAATATAGCCCACATGTATTATAATGTGTTATTCACACATAATATACCCCACACAAACTTTACAGTGTGCCATTCCCAGACCCCTTAAATATTCCAAATGCACTTTATATAGTTATATAAAAACACATGTAGGACATTTAAGGAGTCTGTCATATACAAATATATACCCCACAAATATATGTGGGGTATATTAGAGGTTCCGTTCACTGCTTCGAAAATGACATTTGTGAAATATACATAGCTGACAGCCAATTGTTGGCTGTTTCTATTTAGAAAATGCCACTAATTAGAAAGATTTTATAATGAATGGGTAAGTATTCCAAATCATTACCTTTCTGACATCTGGACCAGCCACAGCACCCAACGATACCTGCCGCAATACCTGACAGGTTAGTGGGCATAGGCTGCATGGAGAGGATTCAGCATAGAACGGAAGTCTAAGGGTTAGGCTGGGGAATGGGGATTAACTGAAGAAGGGGAGTCTTAGGGTTAGGCTGGGGGATAGAGAGGGGATAGAGCTTAGGAGGGGAGTCTTAGGGTTAGGCTGGGGGAGGGGATAGAGCTTAGAAGGGGAGACATAGGGTTAGTCAGTGGGTAAGGGAGGGTTAGGGTAATGGGGGGTTAGGGTGAGGATTAGGATAAGGGTTGGGGTTGGGGAAATACTCACTCGTCAATGTTGGGGATTCGTGCCGGGAATTTTTGAAAACTTCTCTCTGGCGGGGAACAGAAACTCGCTTTTGGACCCTCGTTGCAAAATCATTGGTAAAAATGGCCCAGTTGTAAAAGGTCTGTTCAAAGTGGCAAATGTTACCCATTTATTAGGGTCTGGGAATGTCACACTACATACTGTATATAGTTTGTCATTGCAATACACCTAATATACCCCGTATATATCATAGTATATGCAATTCCCGGACCCATACATGTGTAAAACCTAACCCCGACCCCACCTCATCCTCCAACTACCTACCCATCTCCCTTCTCCCCATCACCTCCAAGTTGCTTGAACGGCTTGTTGACAAAACTTCTAATCAGCTACCTCACTGACAACTCCATCCTGGACCCTCTTCAGTCTGGATTCCGTCCCCTCCACTCCACTGAAACTGCCCTGATTAAGGTCACAAACGATCTTTTCTCTGCTCAATCAAAAGGCCACTGCACTCTTCTCATCCTCCTGGATCTACTGGATCTATCAGCAGCCTTTGACACTGTTGATTACCCTCATCGGCTGCTTCTCTGTATCAACCCCCAGCTCCTCCTCCCCTATCACTCCTCTTCCTGGTGGTGTTCCCCAGGGCTCAGTTCTTGGTCCCCTTCTCTTCTCGCTCTACACCTCCTCTATGGATGACCCCATCAGCTCCTTTGGCTTTCACTATCACCTCTATGCCGATGACTCTCATATATATCTCTCCTCCCCCACTCTCCTGTCCAAAGTATCAACTTGCCTCTCGGCCATCTCCTCAAGAACTTTCTCAAGCTTAACATAGACAAAACTGAAATTGTAGTCTTCCCTCCTTCATGTATCCCCATCTCCATTACTATATTACTATGGGTGACTCAACCATCCAGCCCGTTGCCTGGTTGTCATCCTTGACTCCTAACTTTCCTTTTCCTTTATCTGTGCCCTCTCACTGTCCTGCCGCTTTCACCTCCGCGACATAGCTCGCATCAGACCCTTCTCAACTGGAGATGCCACTAAAATGCTTGTTCACTCTCTTGTTATCTCCGGTCTCGCCTACTGCAACATTCTCCTCTATGGCCTCCCTCTGGTCCGTCTCGCTCCCCTACAATCCATACTTAATGCCGCAGCCAGACTCATCTTCCTCTCTAAATACACTGCCTCCACCTCCCTATCTCTCTGTTTATCTATACACTGGCTTCCTGTCCCTTTTGGAATTCTCTTCAAGCTCCTCACCACAACTTACAAGGTTTTCTCCTCCTCCACCGCTCCCTACCTCTCCTCCCTTATCTCCATCCACACTCCCTCCCGACCACTCCGCTCTGCTGGTGACTTCGAACCGGATTCACAGATCCGTATTTACTACGTGCGCGTTTTTACATAGCAAGGCAACACCCATGACAATCCTTCTCGGCCGGACGGGTTATCGGTGACTTCCGCCTCCATAGGGCACCCTTAAGTGTACGTGTGTACTTATGCGCGTGTTACTTACATACGTGCGCATTTATCTAACCGTGCCCTCAAATGCCTATTTAAATGCTCCCCCCACCCACTTTCACGTAACTTCTTCCGTACGGATAAAAACCACACCCCGTATGTATGTCCCTAAGTACGATTCACAAGTCCGTGACAAAAGTGCTCACATACGTAAATACTACGTAATGTGTGTGGAAAAAGCATACACAGTTAATTCGCTCCTAAAAATACACATGCAACCCCACGCAATAATGGATATGTGAATACATACCACTCCAACCTGATAACTAGCTCTCTCTCCCGCATCCAAGACTTCTCCTGGGCTGCCTCTCTGCACTGGAACAACCTACCACAACCATAATCAATCCAGCACCCTCCAATCCTTCAAATGTTCCCTCAAAACCCACCTCTTCGGGCTAGCCTACCCTTCCTCCACCTAGACTTACCTGCCCTCCCCATCTTCATTTTTGTGTTTGTTCACCCCTCACACTTAGCATGTTAGCTCTTATGAGCCTATCATCACCCCTCTACCTTGTCCTTATTAATTCCTACCTTTTCTCTCTACTGTCTTATTCATGTGCTCCTATACACACATCCTGCATCTTTATTGTCAATACATAATGTTCTGCTATTTTTGTACTGTATTTTATTTTTGCATTGTACTTGTATTGTATTCCTTATTTATTTGAACTTGTACCTTGTCTGATAACTGTATTGTACATGTAACTATTGCGTTTGTACGGCGCTGCGGAATACATGTGGCGTTCTATTAATAATAATAATAATAAATGTAGATATATATATATATTACAGGTCTGGATATGGCACACTATATAAAGTACATGTGGGGTATATTATGATTCCAGGAATGGGACACTAATATATGTATGGTATATTCTGGGTCTGAGAATGGAATATACTATAATATCCCACTTATATTATGGTATATGCCATTCCCAGACTCCTTAATTGCCCCACCTGTGCTTTACACCCTCCCTAATAATGACCCTTAATACATTCAACCACCGTACACACACACACACACACACACATTGTACAGAACTACTGCTTACACACACACATCACATATTACAGGAATACTCCCTGCAGATAGCCTCTGTACACACACACATCACATATTACAGGAATACTCCCTGCAGTTAGCCTCTGTACACACACACATCACATATTACAGGAATACTCCCTGCAGATAGCCTCTGTACACACATATTATATAAATGTACAGACATAATCACCACACTCACAGCGTGTCCTATGGATGCAGCTACTAATATGTCAGACAAGAAGTTCCTTACCTAGACTCCTTAAGAGTAATCAGGATAAATTCCAACAAACATATAAGAAAGAGAATAATAAATATAATAGCTCTCACATATAACAAATAAAGAAATAGTATATAAAGTCTTTCAAATAGTAAATATAATATCACTGTAGCTCACACAGGTAAAAGGTTCTCAACCCTTAATGTGTAAGATTCACTTCAGTCCTCCAAGGCTCTCCTCTTATTCCCCAAGTCACTCGATTCAAGTATGTAATATGAAATACACTCCTATGCAACATCGGGGTTCACTAGAGCATAGCTAATTAATATTTTACGTCGGAAATAAATATTTTTATGTGACATTTGGTGGTGTGAGGATCTGTGTTTGCATAGCATGGCAAAAGCTTGGCTACTATATGCATAAAGCCCAAGGGGTGAGATTTTTATGTATGATATGGGACACGGTACCTGTACAAAATACAAAGTGATTGGATACATATCACACATAGTACTGTTCACAAGCATTCAGCCACTCCACATCAGGATAGTGAAGGATTTTGGTTTTCACACACATAAAGCTCAAGGGGCAATATTGTGAGTATACAGACTGAACATATATTGTTGATTAGTGTTTAAAATATGTTACACAAGGATTTTGTCCTTGTTTATTTCTTCTCCTATATACGCATTATGGGGAGACAGAAAAGGCTCTGTTAGCGCAGAAAACAAGGGACTGAGAAGGGTACTACATGCATTAAGCCCAAGAGGCTAATTTGTGAGTATAAAGAGTGATTGTTTGATACTCTTTGATTGTTTGATACTTTGAACTGATTGAATGTATTACACAAGGCCTGTGCCCCTTTTTCTTTTATTTCATATTCCATACTTGTATCAAGTGATTTGGGGAATAAGAGGCAACTGATGTCTGATCCAGAAGGTCCATAACTTAGAAGAGCCTTGGAGGATTGAAGTGAATCTTACACATTAAAGGTTGAGAACCTTATGCCTGTGTGAGCTACGGTGATATTGTATTTCCTAACTCTTTGAAAGACTATTCTTATATTTGTTATATGTGAGCGCTATTATATTCAGCAATATCAAACCTTACACATATTATATAAATTCTCCCTGCAGACACACAACCCCACACACACACACATTACAGAGACAAACCCGCAGACAGCCACACATATATTACAGGACTACATGCAGCCCCCCATACACACACACACACACACCCATACACACACACCCATACACACACACACCCATACACATACACACCTATACCAGGGTTGCCGACTCTCCCGGAATGTCCGGGAGACTCCCGAAATTCGGGCAGTACTCCCGGTATCCCGGGAAAGCCAGCAAATCTCCCGCAAGTGACTTGAGGCCCGTGGTTTCACTGAAACCACGGCCTCAAGTCCTGCCCCCCTGCCTAGCAACACTAGTATACTAGTAGTATGAAAATAATCAAATTCATTTAACATAATTCACTGTGGCAGTAAAGTTGGTCATCGCCATGGAGTAAATACAGACCTACGGGCTTGATACGTGAGAATGCGTAGCGTATTTACGCTATCGTATTTTCTATGCACTCCCCAAGACACTCCCCTCACTCGTATGTACTTTGGCCGTTTTAAGTTGCCCAAATACTACCTTAACTTTTCAAAGCGTAAGTACTGACGTACGTAATGGATATACGTACGTGACGGGCAAACCCGGCCCATACTGTCCAATTTAAATGCCTCCCTCCGCCTACAAAGCACAATTACGGGTGTCGAATGGATGCCCCCGCCCCTTCGTTCGTAGTTACGCCGATGGTACGTACGTTCAGCATTATGTGTCATAACATTTGCTGCGCACATGTGCAGTAAATACAAATCAGCAATTTTTACATCAGCGGCTAGCGGAAAATCGCTAGCGTACGTAGTTTAGGATCTGGCCCCTTTTTCGTAAAATTTTTATTTGTTTTTTTAATGTCTTTTCAGATTGTTAAAGATGATTTATGGATCATGAATACCATGTAAATGAAAGTCAAATGACGTGAATTACCCTTCTGAGCTCAGTCAGCACTGTGACTCCCTTCTGCCATTAGGTGACATGCTGAGATCTGTGAGTCTGTGTCTATGTACCTGATAGAATATGTCTTTCAGTCATCAATTCATGTCTGTCCGTCACAGAGATTTTTATTAAAAGGAGACAATTATTTCTTCAAAAATAACTATGAAAAAAATCCCATGCACACTTAGAAAGTAGTTAGGTTTCTATTTTGTAGAAGTATAAGAAAAACTATGAAATATATTTAAGGAAGACTCTGTAAAGGACAAGTAAAGGTGTTTCTTATTACAAACACTCAAATTTAAGCGAAAGTTTCTGATTAAAGAAAAACTCTACTCTCTCTCTCTCAATAGAAGATTAAATGACTATACCCCATATGTGGTTTCTCTGCTATAAATGGGTTTTTATGCTTCATTTGTGGCATGTCTGAAATGACAACGTGATGAAGGATTTATTATCTTCTTATATATGGTACTGGTGAGTCTTACACACTGTGAATTTGCTAGTTATCTGCTGTAAGTAGGAAGTGAAAACAGCATATTATATTATACGGTAACTGGTAGCGCTCACAGACCAAAACTCATGTGACAGGAAGCCCTTATACTAAACTGTTACACAAAAATGGACAGTGTGTGAATGCCAGCTTCCTCGATCAAAAGAAAGCATGTGACAATGTGGTCATGTGTCAATGCCACATGTTTTCATAAATCCACTTTTTACGGTGTACTGTAAAATTACCAACAATGCACAGTACATTTTGGAATAAAAAATGAAAATTATGAAATACTGAACCCAACATCCAATGGCAATTTGAATTATTCACAAATTCCTCTTACTCCAGAAATACTACAGACACATGTACAGTGTATGAACTGATAAACTCGTGCTACAACTAAGCCACAGACCTTAATCATGACAGGATTTACTATCACACATAGCTGAGCACACAGTGCTGTAATACTTGCCTTCAATGCCATTTTCCCAGAATATAATATACCAATAAAACCATGTTATAATAAATATCAAGATCTGCAAAATAGTCACATACATTTAAAGAATTATGACAGCAACAGGAAATATTCTCATCAAAATATGAGGACATTATTATTAATAATAATAATAATAATAATAACAACAAGTATTACAATAGTAGGAAAATCTGATGCTTACATATAGGTCTTAAATAGAGGAAAACCCATCTATTCAGCATAAGGTGTTTGTCTCCCATGAATATGTTTAAGTATTACAATTTGCAATGTGATATTCATATGAATGACCTTGACAGAAAACACTTAGGGCACATGAACTGTCACGGTATTTGCAGGATTTCCAATGAACCCTGATTAGCTGTGCAGGTTGCTGTCTGTCTGCATAGAATTGTATTTCTATTTTTTCTCACATCCAGTTTGCAGCTCCTTCTGTAACATACAATGATATCTAAACTGCCCAAAATACATTTTCCAAAAACATCTAATACTAAAAAAAAATGCATAGTTATTGCAACTATCATATCTTTCAGGGACAAAGCTTATGGCTGATGTGCTCTGTAGTCAGCAGCCTCTAAAATATAACATTCTTATTATCCTAAATCATAATCTGCCAAAATCCCACCAATTACATGAAAAGGTTTAAATGGTAAACTACTCACAGCATTTGATAAAATGATAGTGAGACATTCTTCAGCCTTGCCCGATAGCCTTGGTACAGTTGTCTGCATTCTTTGCTGCTAAAACTCTTGTGTATAGACGTGCATTATTTAGATTCCTCCATCAGGTATCCGATTCACCCCTCTATGCATTATTTATTTAGGAAAGCTTATATTCCAAGGTACTGAAGAGGCTTTCTGTTCATTTTCACCTGTCTGCTGAAGTTACCGTGTACCTTAACATGTGTCTTGAGCCATAGCTACTGCATGTACCATCGTAGTATATTTGCTATGCATGGCTATTAATCCTACATCATTGGAAATAGAGGAATATGACTGGTGTGCAGGCTCATTCCTTCAGATTAGAGGTGTGATGCTGCTGCTGCTTCTGCAGCACTGCGGCGCTTACAATCTTGTCTCTTAATAGCTTTCCATAGTGTTCGGATAGCAGCAAAGTAAGATTGGTTGCTTAATTGTATGAAGTTGCAGAAAAAAGGGGTGTTACAGCGTACTGGAGGATGCTGCCTTCAGTCGAACATGACTAGATTCCTAGCTGTTGTTAATAAAGATTATTTTTAGGCACCAGCAGTTGTTGTGTGACACAGGCTGGGAGAACAGCTGCTCAGAATAATCTCTATTCAGCATTTTGATTTTTTTTTTTCTCTTTATCCATTTGTCAAAAGAAATATTCAAAGTGAAATCTAAGTCTGTAGATGTAAGATTAGGATGAACAAAAGAGCCTGCGATGATGGAATGTATGCATTTACCCCCATCTGACTGATGGTTTCAATGAATTGAACTATGTCTTAGGGTGTCACAGAGATTAGTAATGTAACTTTCTAATATTGTGACTGCTATGTGCTACCGCTCCCTCCCTCTGCCTCCAATTACTATCAAATTCATATAAATGAGAGCTTAAAATTATAGAGGAAAATGTTTCAAGCTGTGGTTTGCAAAATTCCCAGATTTTAATGCAATTTATAACCTGCAGAAGCATGAAAGGGTGATTTCATCAACAGTCATCAGTCCTCAAACCTATTACAGTCCAAATCAATACTTATTTTTCTATAAAAAAAAGATAGAAAACATATTGAAATCAACCAGCAGACCTCAAGCCTTCTGTACATGAATACCATCTGCAAGAACAGATAAAAAGAGAGAGATGCTTGTTACAGGTGAGATCCCACCATCTCATCTAAATCATGGTTGCAAAGAGATATGACAATAGCCCACCCCTTTCTGAATGGGCAGTGTTGCTTAATGCTAGTTCCGATCCTATAGGTACATATATTTTCAAGGTGAAGATTAGTTCCTGTAGTCCATGAATTAGATCCAATCGGCATGCAACATGTGTGCCATAGATGTGTTAGAAAAAGTGGAAGGGCATGCACATGATACAAAGCGCACACTATGCACTAATAGCAAACTATATATTGTGTAAACAAAATATTTGACCTTTTTAATAACAACATGAACATTTTATTTAATTCTCACTGTATGTAGAAATGATTTTATTCATGCATAATACTTTAGCAGTGATTTCTGACCATTTGTAATGAGTCACATCCTAACACAAGGGTAAGTCCCTGGCTCCCATCACTTCAATCTGCTACCCACCCTACCATCACATCAACATTGGAGGTATGGAGGCGAGCACGCTTGAAGGACACTATCTCCTCCCGGCGTTCCCCCCGCGCCCTTCTTTTGCTATAATCCAGACTTTTCCCCTGGCCTGGATCCTCGCAACCTTGCTGATTGGTCGGCAGTTGGGCTCCATCGAATCCATCAAATCCTGCATAATGGCTCCCTCCCTAAATTCTCTGAACTAATCTAAGCACTCCCTGTTACCTTCTATGATCTGGTCCTATTTCCAAATCTGCCACTACTTAACCTCCACCTGATATGGCATACACATTAAAAGGAATCTCACCACGTTTGAGGCACTTTGGACCTGATTCACACTTAAGAATACTTCCGATTTTAGGTGCGTATATTTAAGAACGGATGCACTGCGCATGCTTAGTAACTTTTATACGCTATTTGCGTTGGACTTAAGTTTGCAAATTCCGTGCTTATACACTAAGAGCCTGATCCAGAGTAACGCCCGCCGTCGCTCGGACGGCGGGCGTAAGCGTAAGATCGGCTTTGCTGGATCGAGCGTCCGTAGCAGCGCCGTAGGGACGCTGGAGGGGACGTCCTCCAGCGTCCCTATGCTCACGTTAGTGCTGGTGGGCGGGGGGAGGGATGTAAATGAGGGCGGTAAGCACAGCGCATCGGCGCAGCTTTGGATCAGACCCAGAAT
>WWET01000111.1:440782-466122 GCA_011038615.1 Limnodynastes dumerilii
ACGCCGGCTGAAGTTAGGGTAGCCTTCAGCCGGCGTAAGGAAGGGGCCATACGCCCGCACAGGGGGAGTGCCAGGGGGAGTCAGCGATGTAACGCTTAGCGTTAGTACGCTCAGCGCTACATCGTACCTCTGGATCAGGCCCTAAGAACTTAAAATCTGTAGGTTCGTAGTAACATACGGAAAAATGGGCGTTCCATGAATAAGTAACTAGACAGATACGAAGATTTGGGTGAAGAGAGGCATTAAATGACCAAATGAAGGTGCGGTTATGCAGTTAAGTAGACACCCTACGCATTCAAAGCGAACCTACAGTTAAGGGAGCCCTATGGCACTTTCTATGTTTCTATGTTTGTAAGTCACATAAGAACTTGAAAACCGGGGGTGTGCCGAGGGAATTTTATTGCTATTAGTTGCATATATTTAGGAACCTATCGCGTTCTTAAGTATGAATCAGGTCCTTTGTATCCAATCCCCTCACCCCAAACATACTATCTCCACCATCTTTAAAATTCTCTTTAATGATTTAATGATTTGATTCCTTACACAGAGGCCTGGGAACGTGACTTGACCAACCCCCCGTCTCCCGAAGAGTGGTCCCGTGTTTTCCAAATCTCCCATGCCTGTTCCCGCAGCCTCTCTGTGATCGAGACTCAACTTAAGATCTTAACGAGATGGTACAGGATGCCTCAGATGCTCCATTCATTTCTCCCTCATGTTTCCCCTATGTGCTGGCGCTGTGATCTCACTATAGGTCTCCTAGCACATATCTGGTGGAGTTGCCCCAAACTTATTCCTTTTTGGGAACAGGTATTTGAAATAACTCGTAAGGTAATTGGGCCAGATATTCCCACTGACCCCAAATTTTGGATACTATCTCTCCCTCCAGGCCCCATCTCCACCCTGAAACACTCCCTCCTGCTACACTTCAGTAATGCTACAAGAGCGGTAATCCCAGTTCGCTGGAGATCCACTAAAATTCCCTCAGTATTAGAATGGGTGAAGAGAGTGGAGTTCTACAAGTCTATGGGAGATTTCATTCTCTCCACCACCAATAAGTCCTCAGAATACACAGCCACCTGGTACCCATGGATAGTGTACCTCGATGCCTCCCCCCATGCTATCTCCTTGTAAATTCCCATATACTTCCATATGTTCCCTGCTACCAGACAAATTTTTGTAACAAACACCTGGCTACCCCCATCCCCCTCTTCCTCCTCCCTTCCCTCTCCCTCTCCTCTCCCCTTTTCTTCCACCTACTTTTTCTTAACTTCTCCTCTTCTAACATTGTTATTTCATATGCCTTGCAGGTAGTCTGTCTCCTGATGATATTGATGCAAACCTCTGCCTGCTCACATCAGTTGATAAGTTTTGAACTTACTTGTTATATGACATTGCATTGAACATATGTTTTGTTCCCACTGCAAACTTACCTGTTTTGGCTTTTTATAAATAAAGAATTTATACTAACACAAGGGTAAGAAGCCGGAAAGGTCAGTTCCCTGGCGCAAGATTTACTAAACTGCGGAAAAAGAAAACTGGAGATGTTGCCCAAAGCAACCAATCAGATTCTAGCTCCCACTTTCCTATTATATACTAGAGAATGTCAGCTAGAATCTGATTGGTTGCTATGGGCAACATCTCCACTTTTCCTTTTCCACAGTTTAGTAAATTTACCCCCTGGACTTGGACATGTTCTGGGGCTGGTGCAAATGTTTTACTTCTGTGTTTGGCTCTGGATTGCGTACATTTGCTTGAGCACAACCTAACTTTACATTGACTGTGTCCTTCCGCCCCTTCCATCTTTCAACATGCCCCATGCCCCTGCCGCAGCAGCTCGAGTTGCAGTTAGACCTGATTTGCCAGTGACCTAATGCTCTTCAGCAGAAGGAAATTAGTCAGAGAAATGTCACATCAGCTGGCACACGCTCACCTCTGGATTGGTCCCTATAGCACCGTATTGGGGCTAATCCAAAGTTTGAGAGTAAGGGCAAATCGGAGCAAGTTAGAGCAAATGTGTGGGGTGGAAATTATTCGTATTGCTTTTTCATGCAGGGAGATATATTGGACCATATTAACAGTTCATACCGAGACAAATCCACACCTAACTCACCCATCCTGCCCCCGTTTTTAGGATCCTAATGGCACTTAAGAGTACCATAGGGCTTCCTTAAATACCCTTACATCCCTCCCCCACCCACTCTTCTTAAAAATGGCTTGAAGCTGCCGTGGCACGCCTCTCCTTACCTAAGTAACTGCAGCTACGTTCTAAAATGCTACGTAGCTTCGTAGTTAATATGACTACACTTGCACTGTAGTTACATTCTTATATATACGCACCTAAGGAGCTTTTTAGCTGTGAATACAGTGCGTTATCTTTTCTACAAAACACTTACATACTGCATAACTTCATTTTAAATCTGTAAATCAGAGTTGACCTCATTTTAACAGTACACTCCGGGCCACCGTCACAAATAGTGGGGCCCGGTACACATCCACAGGCCTCGCCCCTTATGTGATGTAATCAGTGATGTCACATAGGGGCAGGGTGTTGCTGACCAGCATTTACCTCTGTCCGGTGTACAGGGAACAACTTGACCCGCAGAGCAAAGGTGAGTATCGCCATTAGCTCAGGGCCCGGTACAATAGACAATATATGCATTGTGGGCAGAGGGAGACATTTAAATTGTACAGTATGGGCAGGGTTAGACAGTTACGTACAACAAGCCAATATCTACAACCAGAGGTATGCACAGCAAAGTTAAGACAGGTCTCTGAACACGTAAGTCAGCTAAGTTACGTACGCGAGAGGGGAGTGCATTATCTATGGTAGTGCGTAACTTAGGTACTCTTGCATACGTAAAATGATTTTAAGTCTGGATCAGGCTCCATATGAGCAGAAGGAGGCTGCTTCTGCTGCCTGTTAGATCCTGCCAGCACTGTCAAAAGGACTTAGTTGGGACTCACAGGGCTGGTAAGTATTGTGAATATTGACATTCCTGTCTTTAGGATCATCACAATGGCCGACTATGGCTGACAATCCTACAAGGAATAAAATGAAAAACTTTTTAAATACACTCAATGGACCAGATTCAGACACTGAAATTTACAGAGTAAAGTTACTCCTTGCCTAAACCATGTTGATTGCAGGGGAGTCATATTTCATCTGTTGCAAACAGTATTAAAGTTGAGAGGTGACGTTTCCCAGCCCAAGTCTAGACAACAGTGTGATAGTAAAGCTGGTCAGTATCTGTGTGCAGTAAGCAATTCAAAGATATATCCCTGCAAAGAATACAATTAACTTGACTCCCCCTGCAATCAACATGGTTTTGCCATGGAGTAACTTTCCTTTCTTATTTTCAAACTCTGAATCTGGTCCCATGTCTGCAGAATAATTGTTTGTTTATCATCATATTAAAAGACCAAATCCAGACTTCATGTTATTTTCTAATCACTGCATTTTGTATGCGGATGTGCCACACTTCCAGTATGAATCTGGATCTAGGCTTTCATACTGCAAGTGTTTTCTAAGGTGGAGCCTGACACAGCACTCACATACACAAGGTAAGTATGTAAATGTACAATTGGGGGGGAAGTGAGCGCCCTCTGCTGGATGCAGACGAGCCATTCTTTCTTAAAAATTTTAAGGCAAGGGTCAGGAATCGGAAGTCTGTGTATGTGTGTATGAGCAGTGGCCTCTGTTTTCATGATGTTGGCTGGATCTACATTGGAGCTTCTTGCAGCAGTTATGGAAATCTCCATCTAATCCAGTGTCACCACATTATACATTTTAATTATAGACTTTTCTAAAAAAAAAAAGTCTTGATTTTTATTTAAATGTCTGTTAGGATGTGGAATAATGAAAAATTGAGATACTTGTTAAAACAAATACTACAATTCATTTGCAAACAGTAAAACAGAATACACTGGAAACAAAGAACAAAGGCTGGAGATAACAATAAAACACTGCAAATATTTTAGTAAAACATTCGCTTCTCGTAGCATTGAATAAACAGACTGCAATTTGTTGTCTTTGCAACACTAGTTTCCAATGAAATTCTGACCTAGCTATTAGGAAATGTAGTGTGCATTACTATGGACACACTGAAAACATTGGATAACTAACCATGACAATGAAGAAAGCTCATTTCCGTCTCTTATTATTGGAGAAAGCAGCTCAGCTGTATGAGAACTATTTATGTATCTGCAGTGCCTGTTACATATTTATAAATTAACATGTTCACTGCCAGCACTGTCACATGACAGCTTGTTATCATTGCACTTATAATTCTGTACAGTGGTTATCAACACCTCATACACAAGGTTCAACACCTTCACATCTTTCACTTTGAAGAAGCAATTTCAGTTGAACCTGCCTATTTTCTACATGTAGAGGCAGATTTGTCAGTTGGATCTCTGAACAACTATACGCTGACCCATATTCTGAGAACTTCTTCAAAATGAAAGCACTGTATTTTATTTCCACTTAACCTATCCACTGATGGAAATGCCTCGTATACCAAAATAAAGGCCCTCACTGCTCACAACCCCACAATTCCATTTGTACATGATCTGATCAGAACCTACTTGAGACTCACCAGTTTACATCCTACCAATTTCCATTGTTTAACTCTACATGAGAAGCTTATAGATATACATATATACTTTGGATATACACAATGATACTTTTTGGGATAGCTCAACAAAGATATGTTTCTTATGAAAATAAATGTTTACATAATTTAAACATCTATCATCCATTATATTTCCCTTTGTTTTCCTCCATTAAATTTTTTCTGAAGTTTTAAAACTAATACTTAAAGTTTTCTATTTGTAGCATCATTGAGAATGTGTTACCTGATCAGTATTTCAATAACACCAGTGGATAGCAGAATCTCAGAAGAGTGTTTTCTATGTGTATAGGGCCATGTTGTTAGGGTCTAATGGGCATAGGACTAATTGGGTAGTCTTAAACAGGGTTGCTGGTTCTCCCAGAATAACCGGGAGACTCCCAAAATGGGCAGTTCTTCCAGCATCCTGGGAGAGCCGGCAAATCTCCTGCAGAGGACTTGAGGCTATGGTTTCATTCAATTCATAGCCTCAAGTCCTGCCCCCCTGCCTAGTAATACTAGTGTTCTTAGTGCTACTAGGGGCAGGAAAGGGCTTGATGATGCAATTTGCTTTAAAAAGTCGGCAACCCTGGTCTAAAATCAATATGGGATTTAAGAGCATTTTGGAACTTGTTTGAGGCACGTCACAGCTGCACAACATGGCTGCTCTGATAGCTCCCATTTATACTAATCTATTTATTCATACTGGGAGGACTCCCAAATATGTTTTCACTACTTGGTGGGAGCAAACATGGTAGTCTGGTACCATTTTATTGATATCTTATTCATCTGGCATATTAGTCAATTAGGAACTTGTTTTTACAATGAGAATGGCCACATTCCGACCCAAAAAATAACTACTGACACAATATCAACATGCTACATAGTTTCCACCATCCTCAAAGAATTGTTGTAACCATTTAGAAGTCCCAATTTTTCAATAATGGCTACTCTAAAACACTAATAGATGATGCTTTGAGTAATATGGATAATATTAATAGACAAACTTTATTAAATTTAAAGATAATACCAAAGTTAAAAATGGGTTTGATACATAATGAGCCTTTCTTACTCAATATAAGTCTCAATAGAAAAAAAAAAAAATTGGAATATTAGAAAAAAAAGGAAAAACAGAGCTAGTGGAATATACTGGATACTTGTTGTTCCAGAATTAGAAAGCCAATTTAAATGTAGTGCCCTGCTTGCTCATTGGAGGTTGTACACAAGTGTGCAGAAATAATGCATTCAGGATGGACAGGTGGAGTCTGGCGAGAGGGTCTAACATGTCCCTTGTGGAAAAGAATTCCGGCACCAGTGGCACAATACCAGATGAGAAGAGGTAGCAACTGTGTTCACCTGTGACAGGAGAGTTTGTTTCTCAGAGTCAGAAAATCGGTGCAGGGCTGAAAACAAGAAGTGATGAATGGGGTAGGTTGGCTTGGTAGCACACTTTGTCATGCCTCCCAAGTGTCCCGATTGCAGCAGTACAGATCCGCTTTTGAGAGACTGTTCTACTGTCATGCCCACTTTACAGAGAGCCGACTCTCAAGACAAAGTTGTTGTTTCTTTTTTTTTCTTTTTTTTAGCCCGTGGTGCTGTATATGCGGTAGGGCTTTTTACAGAACAGTACTGGTAATACAGGGCTCCCACAAGTCCTTTACTGTGAATGGCAGTGACTTAATTTATATGGTCATTGCCATTCTAGAAAACAGATTTGGTCTGTAGGAGCCCTGTATTACCAGTACTGCATCACGTGAGTGCACCACCAGACGGAGAGAGGGAAAGACAGCGAGTGGGAGCGCCGCAGATGAAGGGAAAAAGACATCAAAGGTAAGAAAGAGAAAATAAATGATAAAAGGGGCAGACATCTAGGTTGGACATAATAATAAGGAGCAGACATGGAGGCTGGACATCATAATAAGAGGCAGACATGGAGACTGGACAAAATAATAAGGGGCAAATATGGAGGCTGGACAAATAATAAAGGGTCTGACATATAATAGGGGCACACATTTAATAAAGCAGCAGACATGGAGGCTGGATAAATAATATAGGGGCAGACATGGAGGCTGGACAAATAATAAATGGCCTGACATATAATAGGGGCAGACATGGAGGTTGGATAAATAATAATAATAATAATAATAATAATAATAAAGGGGTAGACATATAATAGGGGCATACATATAATAAAGGGGCAGACATGGAGGCTGGGCAAATAATAAAAGGGCAGACATGGAAGCTGGAATAAAGAGGCAGACATGGAGTCTGGACATATAATAAGGGGGCAGACATATTGGAGGTTGGACAAATAATAAAAGGGGCAGACATATGGACGATTGACATATGAATGTCTGGAGAAATGATAAGTGTCAGACATAGTGGCAGGCACTAGACAAGCCCTCTGTGTGGTGAATGGCACTCCAACTTTCCCCAGACACGCCCAATGGATGGTACAAGACACCCCCCTCTACCATGTAGCAAAAATGTGTCCCTCTATCCAGTTCTCAAATGTTGGGATGTATGCTTTGTGACAATGTCAGATAGAATATTGCCATTATTTATGGAGTAGACAGGACAAAGCTAAGCACAGACAAATAATAGAGCTCCTGAGATTCTATCTATTACAAAGTTTTAATAAATTAAGTGTTTGGGAAAAAAAACATTTTTTTCTCTTACTTTTTACTTTTACTCCTTTAACACAGGTGGTTACCATAGTAACTGACAGTTGTAAGCTCATGAGCAGAGCATGTTGTACCTAATGAAATTGGTCATGTTGGAGAGTATGTTTTAGATTGCTATAACCTCTAACTGGTCTTCTGTCAAACCCATTTGGATTACTCCCCTTTATACGGACTGTTTCTTCAAACAAGTATCAGGTTTGTATTTTTTTGGTATGCATTTGAATATAAATGTTTGTTACTTCGCATTTAATATTTAATGATTAAGTATATATTTTAAGGGGGCGTGGCCTGGACGAGAATGGAGTAGGCAGCATCTAGCCTTAGCTCCCGCGGCAAACATCCTGAACTAATCCTTCTCGTTGTTAGGAGACTGCTCACCGGGGTGAGGAGTCTAACCTGCAATCTGGTGTTCACTGGAGCCCCTAATGGTGGGGACAGTCTGGGCTGCAGAGAGAGGCAGGTTGCGGTCCCCAAAAAACAACTCTATGCGTGTGGGTAAGTACACAGAGACAGACAGGAGAGACAGGGATCCCGGTGGGAAGAAACACCAAGACAACGGACAAACAGTGAGAGACTGACTAGGGCTTGCACTCACAGATTCACACCAAGACACTGACAAGCAAACAGAGGCAAGGTACAAAGGAAGGAATGGGAGACACAGGGAACACGAGGGTTAATCAGGATCAGGGCACTCAGGAGTCAGGCGAATGAGCAGACCAAAAGACTAGGAATAGAAAGAGAGAGAGAGAGTGTAGAATGCCAGCAAAAGCTATAATTGGCTAGGAGCCATAGCTGCTCTTGCCTTATATAATGGCTGAAGGCCAGTGATAGGCTGTGGCTGCCGCGCCCCCTGTTTGTCAGTAGAATGCGTCCTGGTGACTAAGCAACGACCAGGACGCATGGGTAAAGATGTCGTAAGAGGCGTCCTGGCTGCTAGGCAACAGCCAGGACGTGCGCCGTGAGATAACAGACTCCGGACCTGCCGCAGAAAGGAAAGCAGCGGAAGACACGGCGCCGGAGGTGAGTAACACGCTGCCGCGTGTGACACTCATGGTTCTCTGGCTGCTCCAAACACTTACCCCTGGGTTCCGCCTGGGCTCCGGTACCTGCACTCCCACTCTGCTGTCTCTGGCTTCGTTGTGTGCCTCACCGCGGACATCCCTGTCTCTGGGGGGCGTCGCGGCTGGCTCCGGTGATAAGGAGCTTCTGGGTCTCTTTCCACATCTTCTCCTCTTATGCCTCCCGTTTTGAGCCTGTCTGGATCCGGCTGCATGGCGGCTCCACTTTTTGGCCTTGAATAGTGCAGCGGTGTGCCGGCAAACTTTTGGCGCAAAAATCCTCCCCTCCCCCAGGATGCCATCTTTGACTCCCTCTGGTGCGGTGGATCCAGTCCCCATTTGTCTCTGGGCTGTACTGGGTGTGATATCTGCGGTACCTAGCCTGCCATTTTGTCAGTGGACTCTGCATTATTATTGGAGGGGTGGTGGAGACCCCCAGGAGCCCATCTTGCACCAAAATATTTGCAAACAAATTTGTGGCCTCTGCACTGGGTCAGTGTCTGTTATTATTGTGGATACTGCAGAAATGGCATCTGCATAGAAATTATTGTGGACTCTGCATTATCAATCCTTGCATGAGAACTTTTCTGATTGTGGTGGATTTACAGTAGCAGTGCTTGCATCAGAAATTCCCATATTATTGTGGACTCTGCATTATCAGTACCTGCATAAGGTAATCTCCTTATTGTTGTGGGCTCTCTATCTCTATCAGTATCTGCATAGGATCTTTCTTTATTATTGTGGACTCTGCATTATCAAATTTAGTGTGGACATTATTAGTATCTGTGCAAGGGATTGGCTTAGTGCTGTGGCCTCTGCATTAACAGAATCTGCATCAGAAATGTCTTTATTGCTGGGACTCCTCCATTATCAACACCTACGCAAGAAGCTTCCTTTCTATTGTGGACTCTGCATTGCCAGAACATATACTTGTCTTGCCCTGATCGTGCCTTCTATATACCTACGTCAGTGTTATTCCTTTACTTTTGGGTCTAGTAATCTCTCTGTGACTTTGACCTTCCTCATCCGAAGCTGCTGATTTGAATTTTGCATACCCTGTAATACTGCAGTTCCTCGCTGGATTTATAATCGCCTGAAATTCTGCCTATACCTCTTACATTTGCATCGCTCATAATGGGTCGGTCAGACAAAGCGGCTGCAGCGGCCGCCCGGCTGGACCGTTTTGCTCGTCAATCTTCCAGTGCCTCTCCGCCCGATCCGCCTACACCTCTGCAGCCTGACAGACCCCAATCTCCTGACCAACCTTCTGACTCTGAAGCCCCCATGTTTCAACAGGTTCTTCAGGCCATTGCTGCTTCTGAAAAGGCTCTCATGAGTAAAATAAGGGAAGTGCAAGTTGATATCTCCCTTCTTAGGCATGATCTTCAACAGACTTGTGAAAGGGTTGCAGATACAGTACTACGCCTGATTCGCACTAACGGCCAGCTAAAATTGGATAACCAACCTGTTTCCATCTTCCTGGACTTTCCAGTTGAGGTGCAGAAGTCCAGAGCCCAATTCACCGCGGTTAAGAGGCGACTTCGTGAATTACAGTTGTCATACACCATGGTATATCCTTCTAAACTTAGAGTGGAGGCCAATGGATCTACAATCTTTTTTCAAGCACCACAAGAAGTTAATGAGTGGCTTGACAGGTGCATCGGCCGTAGAGCTCGCCCGGACTGATAAGTATCTTCTGTGTAATTTACTGCTACTGAACTCTACAATTAACTGGGACTCTGCAATGTTTATTACTATTGTAGCTTTTGTGTGTGCTGGAAATGCTGTATTCTTCTCTAGGTATTGACCAGCAGACTTTAGATCCTCATTTTTCTCAAGTTTTGCCCTGTCATCAGGAGAAGCAGTAGCAGATTTCTCTAGGAAGTTTTTCAGTGCAGAATCCACACCAAAACTCAGTTTGTCTTGGTCTGTTATTTCTAATATTTGGTATTTGACCTTACTAGGGGTGATTCATTATGTTGGGATTTCATCTTAGGGCCAGGTTCCTTTTGCTGCGGGAGTGCTCATTCTAGGAATAGCTTTAGAATTTACAAGCTCCCCTCTTAGGTTAGATTAGTTATATAGGAATAATTACTTAAGTTAAGGTGTGAGTTGGGGTACTGGTTTAGGGCTTGAGGTATCCCATTGAGTATGGTGGGTATACAGGGTGGGTTTGGGTGTTGGGGTATAGAGTCAGATGGTACTCATTTTTGTCTAAAATGTTCAACATGTCTTACTGTGTTCGCAGAAATATTTTACTCAGGTGCTGAATGTAGGGAGACGTTGCTCTCCTTTTGCTTGCAGAAATTAATGTGTATCTTTTACTATGATGCCGCCAGGTAATAAGGAAGATGTTACTTTTCTGACGTGGAATACGCGTGGTTTAAATGACAAAATTAAACGTTCATTGGTACTGAGCCAGATAAAAAAAGCCACTCTGACATAATTTGTCTGGTAGAGACACATCTGGTAGGTAGTAAAGTACTGGCACTTAAATGTCCATGGGTGGGCTGGGCATATCATGCCACTTATACCAACTACTCTAGGGGTGTTTCCATATTAGTTCGTAAACATCGTAACTTTGCCCTGGAGCAGATACAAATAGACCCACATGGCAGATTTGTTTTTCCTAAAGCTAAGATCTCTTCTGTTCCATTTTTAATTATGGGTATATATATATATACCGCCTTCCTTCAATAATGAAGTCCTACAAAAGGTAGCAGTATTTCTATCCTCAACACCTGACGCGAGGTTGAGAGATTTTAATAACATAATGAATAGACAATTGGATAAATGGAGTGGGCAATTGTGTACACCGGATCCTGCCCCAACCCCCTTCTCAAAACTAATTCATGAAATGGGTCTAGTTGATTCGTGACGTTTTCGCTATCCTAGAAAGCAACACTTTTCCAGTCACTCCACCACTTATCATTCAATGTCCCGTATTGACTTGGCACTGATATCCTCTAGTCTTACTCCCTATAATATTTTCGTGCAATATTTGACCCGCGGTATTTCAGATCACTCCCCGCTGCAGTTAAAACTGGATCTGGATAGAAACAGAGGGGTTCGGTTTTGGAAACTGAACCCGTTCTGGGTTACTCGATTGTGGGCGGGATTGGATCTGGTGGCTACATGGCGGGAATATTTCACTTTAAATGAGGACACTGCGTCAGCTGAAGTGGTGTGGGAAGCTTTTAAGATGGTGGTGCGGGGATCCTTTATAAAGTCAATAGCATTTATTAAAATGTTCCATCGATAGCAGGAATTGGATCTAGAGCAGCAGTGTAGGGACCTTGGGCCTGATCCAGACCTACGCCGATGCGCTGTGTTTACTAAAGCACAGCGTATCGGTGTCCACTCTCCCCGACTCTCGCCCTGTGCGGGCGTATTTCCCATTGCTTACGCCGGCTGAAGGCTACCCTAACTTCAGCCGGCGTAAGCAATGGGTAATACGCTCGCACACGAGCGTATTACAGCTAAGCCCTCCCTCCCTCCCTCCCTCATTATAATACCTCCCCCAGCCCACTTTCACTAACCTTAACGTAGGGACGCTAGGGGGACTCCAGCGTAGGGACCCCCTCCAGCGTCCCTACGCTGTTCCTACGGACGCCCGATCGCAACATCTGCCCAGCGCATGCGCAGATCGGCTTTTCAGACGATCTTACGCTTACACCCGCTGTCCTAGCGACGACGGGTGTAGGTCTGGATCAGGCCCCTTGAGTCTAAATATCTGGAAACTGGCCTTACTGAGGATAGATTGACCTGGCGTTTAGTGCAGAAGCAGTGGTTGGATTATTTATTTGATAAAGCTAAAAGATCTCTGCTTTTTGCCAAGCACTTCTTATACTCCCAAGCTGATGTGGGAGGTAGTTACATGGCTTGTTTGGCCAGGGATGTGGTGGAAGGTAGGACTATATCGGCAATTAATGATCTCAATGGAGTTACTTGTGTGTTGGGCTCAGAAATTGCTGAGGTATTTCTCCAATATTATCGCGATCTATATGCCACCAAGGTCACGTATACGTCTGAGCAATTGACTGCATATTTGGATTTTATTGTGCTACCTACTCTCCTGCGTGAGTCTGCTGATTTTTTTAGATGAACCTATTACAAAGGCTGAGATAGAGGCAGCCATTAAGTATTTCCCCTCTCATAAGGCCCCGGGAATAGATGGAATCCTTATTGAGGTTTATAAAAAGTTCCATGAGTTTTTTGTGCCTCTGCTTCTTAAGCAATTCAATAACTTCTAGGACGAAGGTGTTCTTCCTTCCTCTATGTCTGAGGCCCTCATTGTAACTATCTTCAAGCCCAATAAAAAACCCCTGCAGCCGGAATCTTACCGGCCCATTTCCCTTCTTTCTACGGATATAACATTTTAGCAAAAATATTGTCGGTCGCCCTTAATGCAGTCATTGCATGGATAGTACATCCGGACCAGACCAGGTTCATGCCTGGGAAGTCTACCACCACCAACTTGAGACGGCTTTTTAGCCATATACAGTTGTTTAGATCGGCGGAGCCGGGGGCTGCGGTAGCATCCTTGGATGCTGCCAAGGCCTTCGACTCCGTGGAGTGGACGTATCTTTGGGAGGTGTTGAGACGGTTTGGTTTTGGAATCAATTTTATTACCTGGGTTAAATTGTTGTATTCTGCTCCTGCAGCAAGAGTGAGTGTGAACGGGCACACAACTAGGCCCTTTTTACTTAGTAGAGGCACAAGGCAGAGCTACCCATTGTCTCTGGCACTGTTCGCAATAGCAATAGAGCCTCTGGCGTGCCTGATTAGGTCACACCCCTTGATACTGGGCTTGCCGGCGGGTGATCGTCCTGATACCATTGCTCTATATGCGGATGATATCCTTCTTTTTCTGCCAGATGTGGGGGATTCAATGGGTAGTCTTCTCCAGACGGTTGATACCTTTGGTACTTATTCTGGCTTAAAAATCAACTGGAATAAATCTAGTCTCTTCCCTTTAGATGCTCGGCTAACTCATCAGTTATTACCTAGATGTCCCCTGCAGTGGACCAACAGTTTTAAGTATTTGGGAATAACAGTGACTCCTAATGCATCTGATTACGTGTCTGATAACCTTGCGACTATAACAACCCTTTTTAAGATGAAGGCGCATGTGTGGAAAAAACTTCCCTAGTCGGTGACGGGCAGAATAAATTTGATAAAAATGGTAATTCAGCCTAAATATCTGTATGCTCTTCAGCATTCTCCCGTATATATCCCTAATAAGATTTTTACTTCCATTAATAGCCTTCTCTCCTCCTTTATTTGGGCAGCCCGGAAACCTAAAATAAAGATTGCTACACTTTCCCGTTCAAAAAACATGGGTGGGCTTGCACTTCCTAATTTTAAAATATGTTATGCTGCTGCGCAGCTGGTACATTTGAGGGAGTGGTTGGCCCCGGTGGAGACTAGTGGGTTGGTGCACTTGCTGGTGTGCTTTGCTTGGCCTTACTATGCCCCTCAACAGGCCCTGTTTACCGGTGCTATCTCATCAAAAATGCTCCCCATTGTTAGACAGGCAGTGGAGATTTGGAGGTATACCCATCATTTACTCCAAGGAGGTGGAGTTGATCCGGAGACCCCATTGTGGTTCAATAAAAATTTCCAAAACCTGATGTCCCTCAGTGTCCACAGCTTGTGGTCTCGTTCCAATCTTCAATCCATTGGTCAGGTATACAGTCAAGGGCAGATTAGGTTTTTTGATCAGATCAGTCAGGAATTTAACTTCCCCTGTAACTCGTTTTTTGCATATCTGCAGCTAAGACATGCTCTGACAGCCCAAAATCGGGATTCGCCTCTTAGTCTAGAGACTTCGCCGGCTACAATTCTCCTTCAAAATTCAGCCCCCCGTAAGACCATTTCATTTCTCTATATGGCCCTTAATTCTGAGGTTGCTCCTGATACCCTGATAGCTCTCCGCTCTAAGTGGGAATTAGATGTTGGTCCCATAACTGAGGAAAACTGGTTATATGTTATTGGCTGCACCAGAGATGCTGCGGCGTGTTTGCGGTATCAGCAGGTGCACTATTACATACTTCATCGGGTGTATCATACACCGCTGGGATTTAATAAAATGCTCTGACTCCTACTGTCCAAAATGTGGCGCTGCGCAAGCTGATTTCTGGCACCTATTATGGTCCTGTCCTAGGTTGGTGACTTTTTGGTCTGCTGCCTGGAAATGTATTGGTGATAAACTTGATATCCTTCCTATCCTTGCTCCATAATTGGCGCTGTTTGGTGATTCTTTAGCAGAATCTTTCAATGTAGTTATCTATAAGTATGTGATGAATCTCACTACATTAGCTAAGGTTGTTATAGCTCGGGGTTGGTTTGCACCTGATTTGCCCACATTACCTCAGTGGTTGCTTCTGGTTAAAGACACCATTAAGCACGAGAGATACTTATATATGCAGTGTCAGGCTATGCATAAATATCATACGCACGGTTACTTAAGGAAGCCCTATGGCACTCTTAAGTTTCATAACGTTCCTAAAAATGGGAGCGGGTTGAGGGGCAGGATGGATGAGTTAGGTGCGGATACTGCAGCACCTAATTCATTCTTACATGTGAATTTGATCCAGCAGCATTTAAAGGTGCAAATTGGGATCTGTAATCTGAAGCCACTGGGCTCTCCTAATTGCAGAATAATGTTCAGGGTAATGTTACCGTGTACCCCCGTGTACCCCCAGTCTCCTCTGTTCACCCAGCAAGTATAATACCCGGTGTAAGCTGCCATAAAATCCACACGACAGAGGGGGTTGGCAGGGGGTGTTCAATCCCCTCTCTCTGTCGGACAGACAGACCCCCACACGTCCGGAACGAGTGCAGGACTCTTGATCTGACCCTAAGTCAGGAAGTGACCTGCATTGAAATAGTGTGTGTGATGTGTGTGTGATGTGAACTCTCGCGATTTTACAGCAAACACCGGTGAGTTTAAAGGAATTCATTATTTAAATATTTTAAAATTGCCAAAGTTTCAAACAAACTCGCCATGATTTAAATCATCAGACTTCGCCGTAGTTTCAAAGGACCGTATTCACACCTAGAAGCAGACACTTCTTAGGTGCCGATCCTTAGTAAATGACCTACTACGCAAACTACTACTCCGCATGGAGAAGTTTAAGTAGAGAGAGGCGGCGTAATGCCGCCTCAGGGAGTGTTTAGATAGAAGTGGGAAGTGAGAGGGATTTAGATTAGCCGGGAGGGTGGGGGGAGGTGGGGAGAGGCAATGTCCATGCAGACATTGCATGGATAGATAAGGTACCTTAAAATGGAGGCAGGATAGGGGCAGGACGGGTGAGTTAGGTGCAAAAATCAAATAACATTATGATTACCATGGTAAGATATCTGTTGTTGGAGCGTGTGATCTGTACGATTATCGGCAAAAAAAGCCCCAGTGTGTACCCAGCCTTAGAGAGAGAAAGGGGCTGCAATAGAGATGGTTGGAGACGCAGGTCAAAAGACAGACAGGGTTGGAGACAGAAATGAAGAGGAAAAATAATGATGAAATTATTAGGATTAAAGAGACATAGGGGGGCATGAAAGGGTGGAGACAAAGAAAGAGAAATGGGGGTTGAAGAGACACAGGTAAAGCATGAAAAACTGTTGGGGTTGTAGAAGAAAAGAAGGTCATTGTAAATTATTAACTCGCTTTCTATGTCATTTAAAAGAATTCAAACTTTTTTTTATATTAATAAAAATAAACCTAATTGAGTTGCAACACAGAGTAAAATATTTAAAAACTTAGGGAAATAGTGAATAAAGAAATAAAGAAATTATATTTAACACTAAAACCAGTGTTAAAATATAAATATATCTATATGCGATGCTATGAGCTTATAATGTCATTTATTGTAAACACTTTTAACTGTACTATATTTCTTGACAGTGTTTACATTAAATGACATTAAAAACTCATTGCATCTCATAAATATTTATGTTTGAAATGTCTAGTCGTATACAGTATTTTTTAATGCACTATTTCTCTTTATTCAAATTTTCATGCTTTTAAATATTTATCCCTTTTTATGTTGCTAAAGTATGTTCATTTTAATTAATATGAATAAAGCTAATTTCTTTAAATTATATAGAAAGTGAGTACACCAAGAATTACCTTTTTCTCTATTTTTTAAATGTATATCGATAGCTCTAATTCAAATTATCCATAAAATAAAAGTAGTATTCATCAATGATATAGAATGGAAAAAACTATAATTTTCACTATAATCACAATAAAATATGTAAATGTAAATATGTTTAGGCTGTGTGTATGATATTGTAATTTAAAGGTGTAGTTTAATGTTGCTAATTGCTTTGTGTCTCTAATATCGCCATTACATTCCAGTGAATGGCAATTTAAGTGTAACAGTAGTAAAAAAAAAAAAACACATTACTAAGGATTCTGTATTGTCTGGTATGGAGAGTGTAGTTCTGTCCTTTGATCATATGTCTTTTCGAAAGATCACTTTGCGGTACTACAGCGACGACTGCCTGCATTTTTCGGCAGTTTCTTGCGAGACAGCATCACTCCAGCGACTGCTGTTTCTACAAAGACTCCAATGGCAACAGGTACATTTAATTCTTCCTAACCCTAACCATTCCTTTCCCAGAGCCTAACCTTAATCCTCCTCTAACCATCCTCATCCCGCATCCTCATCCTCTACATCTATTGCAGTAACCTATTGTATTAGTGCCTTCAAATGTTGCTATTTCACAGTTTTATATTATTTTAAACTATAAATATTTTGTAGCTTGTTAGCATCTATATCTATACCTTCTGCAGGTATTTCACTTTGTTCTTTTTCCACTATATTACATATGAAAATATTTGTAACCCACCTATAACAAAGGTTTCAGGTCATTATTTATATTATTTTATATAGCGTCATCATATTACACAGCACTTTTCAATTTTAATCATCCCCATTGTAGACTTGTTCCCCTTTGTAGATGATTGTTCCATGTTTGTTCCACTGTAACTAGCCTTGCTCTATTGTGCCCTGAACAAGGAGTCCCGTTGGACAGACACTGAGCTTGGAAACCTGTATAATATTATCAACTTCATATTTTTCAGACTGCTTTGATACAGCTATCTCTGGAGCTAAGTTTTACCAATTGCACTTATTTATTACCAATGACTGCAATGCTGCCTGACAGTTTAACACTGTTCTGCCTCATTGGACTTATTATTATTATTATTTTTTTTTTTATCTACATGTTCTGTTGTGGATTGACCTCCAGTAGTATTCACACGGAATATATATTAAAGTACCTTTGGAATTTGGCTATTTAAAAGCAGTGCTGGCTTTATATGTCTCTCACACATGGTAATCAATATATATATATATATATATATATACAGAATAGAGGTTGCTCAAATCATTTGTGTAAATTCCCCATACCTTACAGCACCTGCTCCATATTACTTTATAAATTGATTTGAGCAACCTTTACTCTTTGTGTGTTTGTTTTACAGCTTGTCTGGGATAGCAGCAGGGGGTGCTGTCTCAGAGTAGCTGTTTTGGAGACTTGGGGACCTCTGCCAGGGGGGTGAGATCTCCATTTAAAATTACATGATATATGACCCAAAGTTGGGACTGTGACAGTATTAGAGTTAGGACCACCAAAAGAGAGCAGCCTTGTAAGTGGCTGGTGGCTTATCATATATCTGCAGATGTAGGTAACAAATTATCTGACTTTTATTTTAAAGACAGAAAGTTATGGTTTGTGGCTGGGTAATTGCAAGAGAGAGAGAGAGAGAGAGAGAGAGACTCTGACAGGACCACAGATTATGGAATGATATCTACAATCATTGCCTAAAAGTGGTGTTAACTGTCCAGACTCTTTTTGCTACCTCTGTGGTGCAGTATCATTTAAATGGTAGAAGTACCATTTGACTCCTTTCCTGAAGCACTGCTATGGGCATTTCCGGAAGCAAAGTTGGTGTCCAAGACAATTACTGGGCCTCTTATGTTTGTTGTCTTACTTGTGTCAGACTCCATACAGGTTGGTCAAAGGGTTCTTGGCACATGAATTTCACTGTTTCAATGATTTGGAGAGAACCGAAAGACCACTGCACAGTGCTATTTTTCCAGTGCTGATGAACATTTTTGGCATCACCTCAAAGCACACTATGACATACCCAGATTTACCGTTCACCACGACCTGTGCCTGACAGTGCAGAAATTTCTGAGCTAAAGCCTCCAGAGAGATTCAAACTTCAAAAAGATGAACGAGAAATGGAGTCTGTAGAGCATGGTAACAATCAAGTAAGTGTTGGCCCAACTTTTGAGGCTCCCTGTTCATCTCCTGAGCCACATTTATTTACGTTCATCTCCTGAACCACATTTATTTACCCAAAGAGATCTCAATGACTTTGTCTGAAATTTGAACCTGAATTTAAAAGGCAAGCAGGACTTTTTGGGATTGAGATCGAAAGACTGTAATATTCACAATGACAATAAAGTATGTGTTTTCAGGCAGAGGCTCAGTGGCTTTAAGGATTTCTTTGTCCTTGAAGATTGAAGCACGAATTTAAAAAAAAATGGAGAATTGTCATATATTCATCAATGCGTCTACAGTAATCTTAAAAGCTGTGCTACGCACCAAACAGCAAAAAAAGTTACCCTCAGTATCACTAGCTCATGCTGCTGCTATGAGGAAATGGAGCATGAAACTACACTGAATAAAATCAAATATGAAAAGCACAAATGGTAATTTTATGGTGACTTAATAGTTTTGCTCTTGCTAGGACTACAGAAAAATATGGGTCTAAGGCACTAATAGGAGGCAAACTGCTGTTTTAGGGGGCAAGATATATGGAACAAAAGGAAACAACGCTAAAAACTACTAATTAAATTACTGCTGGTTCTGTTGAAGAAGCAACAAACGGCAACCTAAGATCAAACAAATTATATTTATTCACTATACAATCAATATTCTAAAACCGTGCTAAAGCTGAAATAAAATATTTTAACATACGAGCTCATGTGCATGTAAGGGAATCAATTCCACAGGCTCACATCCTATGCAAATTCCATCACGGGAAAAACACAAATGGCAAGGCAATTGGAGATGATAAAGAAGTATAAAAAGTTCACAAATTTCAATATCCAATAGTAGGCTACATAGGGGTGGGTAGTACCCGTTTTCCGGGAGTTGTAAGTTGAAGCACCCAGTCCTTCTTTACCAGCCGTATGAGATTTCACTGCAGATTGCTAGGGCTACAACTCAGTTTCACGAAATACTGCTGCTTTATGTGTGACCGGAAAAATCATTACATTCAAAAGCAGTGATTAATGAGAACTTCACAAACCCCAAGAGTGAAGAGTGTTGTCAGTGCCACACTTGTTGATTCTGAGAAATGATATGCAATAAAACTATATCAAAGCACTGGATAAAAGTGGGTTTGCATTTGCACACTTAAGAAAGAAATTCCAAAAGATTAGGGAGGCAAAGAGGTGATCTTTGTAGGTCCTCAAATAAGAGAACTGATGCTCAATGGGAATTCTGATGACCTGCTTGAAAAAGCTGCATAGAAGGCTTTCAAGAGCATTTGCCAGAGCTTCTTAGGGAACCATAAGGCAGACACCTGCAAAGAGGTGTTGGACAATCTCTTAACATCTTACAAAACCATGGGCTGTAACATGACTCTGGGAGTCCACTACTTGGACTCATTCCTAGATTTCTTCACGGCCAATCTTAGGGCAGTCAGCAATGAACACGGCGAATGGTTCCACCTGGACATATCCATAATGGAAAAGCGAAGCGGTATCTGGGAAAATGCAAGTATTCTGGCTGACTACTGTTGGAATCTAAAAAAGACAACAGCAAAACAAATCCTATGCTTCAACATTTTAAGTGTGTTATTCATTTACTGTGCCTGTGTTGCTAATAAACATAATGTAAACTTGAAATGGTCTCACTCAAAATCCTTACGCGAGTCATGCTAAAACACTTGGTTAAAGTCAGCACAGAAAACCTTATGAAATGAACTTTTATGAACTCTTGTGACAAAAAGTAATAAAGATTGTGTTGACCATAGCCGGCTTAAGACTTCATGGGGCCCTAGGCAAGATACCGGTTTAGAGGGCCCCCCCAATGAATCGATATTTTTGGTGCTTACTTTATTCATCCCCCTTAAATATATATATGTCAGGATGTTAGATAGATAGTTGGCTAGAAGTACTATATATACACACACCTGATATTACCAAAACATAAGTATATACATTACACTGAAGAACAAACAAGAACCAAGTTAAAAGCTGCCAATGCCTTATAAATATATTTGTGCCCACACTGGCATCTAATAAAAAACTGCTTACCAGGTATTTTCTTCTAGATGCTCCGTTGCAGTAAGTCTCCAGTCCTATCTCTCACACACAGCCAGCCACGAATCCACGATCCCGCTCACACGGAGCCCTGTGCTCTTCTCTAAGAAACACAGAGATTGGGCTTTCTTAAGTTCAGTGCGGGGGGCGGGGTGCAGCACTGGTGTGACGTCATGACGTCACCCAGTGCATTACTGGGAGCCGGGGCGGAGGGCCCAAAGCCAGTTAACGGAGAAGTTATGAAACTCAATGCACCTGCTTCTGCACCTAAATACAGGACCGGATTTCGGGCCCCAGGGGCCTGCCAGGCCCTAGGTGCTCGCCTAGGATGCCTAGTGGGTAATCCGGCCCTGGTGTTGACCAGTGTAATCATGAACACAGATGTGGTCAGGGCTTTGCAGCTTAAAGTACACAGCTGGTTACTGTTAAAATTTGCACTAGGTTCTGCAGCTTGGTTTGTTAAGAAATAAATGATCAGAAATCCAAACGAATATAAACAGGACACAGGAACAAGATCTCAGGAACCAAGGACCTGATTCACAACTAAGAAAGAACAGAATCTCTGCGTGGATTTTTAAAAACTGTTAACCCGAGCATGCCCAGAACTCAAAACTACTGTATGCATGGAAGTCATGGCCGAATGATTCACAGATAAGAACGGCTACCTAGGATGATGTAGGCTTTCAACAGAATGACATTCACATGCATGGCTAGAGGGGCCAGACTCTTAATGCAAATGAGCAGGACTTGTACTAATGTACAAATTGGACATTCCTGGAGACTTAGGAATGATTCACAGTTAGGAAGGCCTTACGGTAACTAACATACGCACAAACAACGATAAGAATGCCCTCTACCATTCTTAAGTTGATATCCGTCTAGTTCTTAGCTAGCCTATGCATCTTGCATTAATGCTCATAATGTTTAATGGTAATGTACATTTCATCAAACATGTTGGCTTACATTATATTAATATTATTTTTAACTTTTTAAATTTTATTAAAAAAAAAATTATGAATAGATTTCATAAGCAAAAGACTCTTAATGGTAAATAAAGCCTTAGGACTGAATCCTAGCCGCAAACCTAGTCGCAAAAGTTAAGGTAGGAATCTGGAGCTATGGCCGCGTAACTATAGACCCCCGCATGCACGTAAAGCATGCGGGGGTCAGGATCTGGCCCATCATAAGTAAAATTAAAATACAATAAAAAAAAATTTAAACAAAGAAAGTACACTTCAAATATACTAAATAACAGAGAAAAAGGAGAAACAAAGGATGGCGCTACAGCACAGTAGATTCGTGCAATACCGATAAAAATCGGTTTTAGAGTTATGGAAATATGTTTATATATACTAGTAGCTGCTGTTTGTGAGGAGTGTGTCCCTTCTCCTCAGAAAACCCCCAAGGGGTATGAAACAAGAAAAACGAAACGAAACAGCGCTTCTCTAAAACAATCTACCAAGGTCAACTACATATATTAATTCAAAAGATTTCAATATTATTATTAATATTAATCCATTTATTTATTTACTGAAGCGCTGTTTCATTTAGTTTTTCGAATATACTAAACAAACTTATTTACAATCATTAGAGAGGGTTTGTAAATAAGGGTTAAACAAACAATGAGACAAGTTCAAATTTCAACAAAAACAATTTCAACATTTATTTAATAGTTATATTATAGTTAACACATTAAGACAAATAGATTTTGTGTTTTTAAACAACAATTACATTTAGGGGCATATCAGTGATTGCTGATGTTTAAGAACCTAACTACCTACGTGTGATTCACAGTAAAGAAATCTACGCACCTAGTAAACCACACGTACTTAGCAGCCCTGAAGCTAGGGGTGTGGTTAGCTTAATTCTTTACTATCTGTGAATCGCTCTTACGGATCTGGCCCATGCATATATTTAGGAACAATCCTAAATTCATTCTTAAGTGTAAATCAGGTCCCAGGACTCTACTGTAACATGCAAACACTATCACTGGTGAGGGTGGAGTGCCAGGAAATGCCTTTTAAACATGAGTCTGTCTATCAGCATAGGTAACACACCTGAATAGCAGCTACAAGCTAATTGAAAGCTGTCAAACACAGGGTAAGCCACAGACATAATGGACAGGTAACTCAGGACCCAGATGCCTAACAGCTCACAGTTCAGAACAGAGCAGCATCCTAACACATTGACTAACAGCACTTGACTTTGGGCTCTGGATTTTCTCCTTTTTGGAGAAGATGAAATTCTAGTTAATTTGGGTGTTACAGTTCAAACACAAGTTCATCACTGGGGATACCATTTGGATAAATCTTCCTTCTTAAATGCATAAACTCATCCATCTCACCAAAAAATGGTTACAGCTTGAGACAGTGACAGGGCCACAGATTGTGGAACGGGTTGCTATGGACCAATATCTATAACCCCTACCTACAGTTTAGCACAAGTGGGTGAGCAGTGGGATCCTAAAACATCAGGCAAGCTTGAAGTAGTGGAGAGGTATGTGGCAGCCAAGGAAATATTGAGTGTATGCTATTGGCACCTAATCCTGCAATGGCAATCTCTGTAAACACCTGGTAAGACTGTTCCAAGGGAAAAGGATGCTAATCTTTGGAAGTGACTTAAACATTCAGAGACTGTAGGCTTCAAGCCAGGAGATTGGCCAGAAGAGCCAATCAGGTTCTCACGTTGTATAAGACTGGATAAAAACAGGATGAAATATTTTAGATGTTTTGACTTGGGTGATGTACCTTCTAACTGTCCTGATATCAATGATAATATGCAGTGTTCTATTGTTTATGTATACAGTGTCTCTCTCTTCCCTCAACTAGACTGCACTGCAGACCGACAGGCTAAACCAGATAAACAAATATATAAAATTATGGTAGAAGGCAAGCGGTTTCTTATTGACAAAGGAAATATTGATGGCCCAGTATGAGAAAAGACGTTTCTAGATGTTTATTTGTCGCAACCCCCAGTGATAGATCCCAGTGGTAACCTGATCAAGCGAGTTCTCACTGCAAAGTAGAGCAAGATTTAGTGTATAAAGCCAAAGGACTCTAAAGTGAAACAGTGACACAGGACTGAACCAAGAGACAGGCCAGGTGACTAGTCAGGTACTGACCATAAGAATCAGATAGAATTAACTCAGAAATAAGAAGAATCAACAGCTACACATTAGACAGATGTAGATACTGAGTGGAGCTGAACACAGACAGCAAGAGCTGTCAAATGGTAAAGACTAAAGCAGGAGCTACCCACAAGGAGCAAGCTGAAATACACAAAAAAGGAAGCTCCATAAGGTATGAGAGTAAGATGGAAAACACGCACACTGCTCTGCAAGGAAAGCAAACAGAGACAGAGGACCTGGAGCAGCGAGCAAGGGCAGCAACACTGCACCTGCCACGCACACAGCCAACAGGGGCAAGGAACAAGCAGGCGGGAATGTACCCAAAATGAGAACAGAAGGAGAGACTAATCAGAATAGATACCAACAAGAGCATGGTCTCTGTCTGCCGGCTCTTTAAAGGCTCCAGCCCCAATTAGTTTCCACAGCAGGACACACCTCTAGGTTGAATGTAGCAATGGAGGAAACACAAAACATAAACAATTCACACGCCACCATGATCATCGCAACGGCATGTAACAATAACGTAAAGGATATGCTACAAAAAAGTTGTGGATAAAGATTTACTATATTAAAGACAACCAAGAGGATTGCTAGATATGTGTGGGCAAACTTAGTATTTATAAATCGGTTACTGAACATGTGTCTCAGGCGCAAGAAAGAATAGCAGCTATAGAATAAGCTAGATTTGCCACTATGGACCGTATTCAGACTTAAGAGTGAAATAAGTATGCATGGATTCGCCAACTCCCACAACACTCCCCTCGTTCCTACGGTATTTACCTGACTTCCACGTCCATAGGGCAACCTGAACTCTCTGTGCGTATATTTATGCTTAAGTAGCTTAAGAACGTGCGTACATTGTTAACAGCGCCCTTCCTATGCCATTTAAATGCCTCCCCCCATCCATTTTTCTTAACTTCCTTCTTACAGAGGACTGGCACTTATGTATCTCACTAAGCACGGAACTGAAGTCCTTGCCTAATGGATTTATGTGCCGAAATCCAACACAGCTTGCGCAAATTAAGTTATTATGCATGTTTAACCGTACCTAAAAATACGCACGGAAAAAGCAGCACTTACTTAAGTGTGAATACGGTGCTATGTTACGGTCCTATGTTACTATGTTACGGTTATGTTACTATGTGTGAATACGGTCCTATGCACCCAACCAGTTTTTATGACAACCAACTTTAAAAATGAATTTATTCCTGCATCAGGTGTTCAGAGAGATGTTGTATTGTCACAAATCCAGGACGATGAAGAGCATCTTCTTATCTATTTAAGCAGGAAGTTGAATTAACATGAGAGAAATTAGGCCAGTGTCGACAAAGAAGCATTGGCAATTAAGTGGGCACTGAAAACACTATAGTATTGCATTTTGGGGCAAAAAATGGATGGCTGTAGATCATATGCAAATAAAGTGGATGGACAAGAATAAAGGAACAAATGGGAGAATACCAGTAGAGCATAGGCCAGGAAGCCACTTAGCCAGATGCTTGTTTATTTGTAGGGAA
>WWET01000111.1:472820-483183 GCA_011038615.1 Limnodynastes dumerilii
CATGGAGGTTAAACTAGTTCTAAACAATATACACACAAAATGGAAGTTGCTCAATCAATTTATAGGTAAATGCAAATAGGTGCTAAGCAATGTCTAGGTAACAAAGTTTCAATAGTTTCCAGAAGAAGAGAGGATAAAACAGCAAAGGTAAGAAAACACTAAAAACGTATTAAAAAAGTTGAGGAATGTGGAAAGCAGAGAAAGTGGGGGTAAATAGACACGGGGGGAGAAAAGGGGATATGTAGGATAGACACAGGGGGGGGGAGAAAGGGGGTTGTACTAACCCTCCCTTCTAAAAATTACTTCGCACTTGAGCTAAATCGAGTTGAGTTTTACCAGCGACAAATCTAAAAACGTAAGTAACGTGTTAAAAGGTTGACAACACATTTGTTCAGGTGAATTTTCCTGGTACAGTGGCCTCTGGAGGGCACTCAGCTGCTCCTGTTTTATTTGAAGAAGACTAGGATGTTGACTGTCATGGGTGTTGGTTGCTAAAATGATGTCTGTATAGAACAAAGATCATTAGAATATTGGATGCATTGGGTGGTGATCACTAGGATGCTGCATGTATTGGGTGGTATTAACTAGGATACTGTATGTTTCAGGTGGTGGTCACTTGGGTGGCAGTGACTACCTGCATTGCATAGAGGTCACTATAAATCTCTTTACTGGATTGTGAAATATTAGTCGATAGATGTTGTCTTTGCTTGTAACTCTTTTACAAAACACACTTCATTGGCAATACATAACCCTGCCCCCATTTCACATATTTTGCACTATTTTTATTATATATTTCTTTATTCTGTATTAATCCAGTTTACATATTGTTTTGACTCCGCCAATAGTTATCTCGCCCACATGTTGCTTCTTGCTGATTTTTTTCCAGGGCCACTTTAAGTTCCCAATCCACCCATGCATTTGTTAGAAGAACAAAATATATCAAATTACTACAAGTTTAAATACAATTACTGGAAAAAAAATTAGACATCCAAATAATCGACACTTCATATTCAGTGTTTGTGCACTGGATCCATATATCTGAGAATCACTATGGGAGGGGTTAAGCATTATAATGGTAACACGGTATAGGCAGGCATTCATGTTAAGGTAGTGTCCTGCTCTTGGAAGTCTGTGCAAGTGTAGAAAGTGTTTTCCTAAGTGCTCACTGAAAGTATAGATACTGCAGGGATATGCTATCAGATCTTTGCCTGTGCTGTGTTCAGAGCACAATCTGGTCCTTTGTATCGTTGTCAGGTTAATTTTTCATAAACTGGGTTATTTACTAAAATAGAGCTTCACCATAGACAAGGTAATAATAGTGGTAGCAATAGAAGGATTGGCTGAAGGATGCCTCGGACCTTGTCTGATAAAGTTATTTACCATCAGTATTACTCTGTTAGAAAATTAGTTCCATTTTCAGAATGTAGAGTCGGATTCACAGTTAAGAGTGAGTTAGGTGTGGCCGGATCTGCACATAACTCACCCGTCCAGCCCCACAAGTTCCCCCTGATTTTAGGAGCCTTAACGGCATTTAAGTGTACCATAGGCTTTGAAAAAAGTCTGAAGACGAAACGCGTAAGAGAACTGCTCCCTTGACGCCAATCTATGCACTTTGCACCTATTAATATTACAAATACCATCGCAGGGAATGGAAAATCAACCCCAAGAGAGCTTCACCTGGGATAGCTTCCACTGACAACAGATGTTTTAACCTCACTGATCTTTTTAGTACCACACTACAAGCATTGCTTACCTAGCCAGCCACCCGGGCAGTTTAACAACTAAGCACTTGAGATAATGTACTATCGGAAGAACTTCCCTCCTCACTGTAGGGTAAAACCAAGCTGTGTCTGCTTTCAGGGTAAATATATAATATCTCTCATGCAGCAGTATACTGAACATATGATTTAATGATAGTGTTCCAATACAGAGAATTAGAAGTAGACTGTGCATATATATCTAATACTTGCAAGAGTGGGATTATAGGAATTTGCAAACTGAGACAATTATTAATGTTTTTATATGTATTATTATAAAGAGGTTTAACAGGTGCTGTTCTGTTTAAATGTCAATACCAACATATAGATTAATAATTTTTTTAAGTGCTGTATCTTGTTCTGAAATATTCAATCCTGCCTTGATTCAATTAAATGTAGTCAAATAGATATCCTGATGATACAACCAAAAGCTTTTTTTCAGAGAAGTGTCAAACTAATTTGCAATTTGTGTGAAACCTTACATGTTGGTTTCCTAATGCATTCTACAAAAAGGTGGCTTTTCCCCCATAAATATAAAAATAACTTTGGAAACACATCCGTGTCATTAGAAAGCTATATAATGCTGTCAATGTAAACATATTTTATTAGTACCTTGAAATTGGTCATCTCCATAGATCTCAATCGATGTAATTAGAATCAGGGAGATTACCAAACACTTCAGGGAGTCAGGGAGATCACCCAATCTTCAGGAAGTCTCCCTGATATTCAGGGAGAGTTGGCAACTATGTTTTATACACTAAGAAGGCAGCATTTAGCAACTGAAACAGTATAATGTCTTAGTAAGCTAAGACTTTGGATAGCAATAAATGGGTGAAGCAAAGGATGAAAGGAAACATAAACAAATGGCAGAGCAAACACTTTCATGTCATGCATTAGGACAAGGTACAAGGTAAGACATACAGTATGTAATAGAGCAAACATTTGTATTCAGAGGGTGATCTAAACCAAATCCATGGGGCCCAGCTGTGATAGGACACTCACATTAATCCTTTAAATAAATAAACCCTGTTTTCTCTGAACTAAGACCACATAAGCATAGTTTCTGTTTCCTTTTTACATTCTAAATTTTGTTTCCAACATTGTCTGCTTGGAAAATAATTACATTGTAATCCACTACATGCTGCTGGGGTCTTTAAAGATCTTTGTCACGACGGGAAACATTTGTATGACAAAATAGGGGGTGAATAATGTTCTGTTTGCTACACTGTTGCATGCTGGGAAAGAAGTTAAGATACAAGCAAAACACTGTAATGCCCTTGTAAGAGTAGGAATATGTTGCTATAAATGTTAACATATCTTTGCCTTGAATGATCTTGATGGTCTTATTTATAATGGCTCTCCCCATTCACAATAATAAAGGATAAAGGACCTGATCCCGGCCTCCGTGTATTTTTCATATGCACGGAGGTTAATAAGTCTGCACATACGAGGGGAGGGAGCTTTCTTGTCACTCCCCTCTTACATGCCTTAACATCTCTGCATGGATCTGCATCTGTCTGAATTAAGATGCAGCAGATCTTCCTTTCGCCGTCCACTAAAACCCCTTTTTACATCACCACCAAATACTTGGGCTTTTCGGCAAAAACCCCGGGCCGATGCAAAAACGTCATTATAAAACAACCCTACACCCCTAACAACGGTGGCAAACGCAGGATTTCAAAAGGGGGGTTTCCAAAGACTGGGAATGTGGCGTGTGTGTATGTTACTATAAACATGCCATACCTACACAGGCTCAGGTCTCCTTCTGTCTAACGCGGTTAACTTGGCAACAGTAATAATAATAATAATAAAATGCCTACCAGTGCCCTAGATATAACTCTGGCTATAACGTTATGAGGTCTCTAAAATCTGTTATCACTAAGCCCATATATGTGGCTACTGCGTTTATATATCCCATACTTGCACAACTTGCAAAAAAGAACTACTGGATTGTACATAAGGGCTTAGGGCTGATTTCTGAATGGAAAGCGATGCAGGAATATTGTTACTGTGCATGTGTAGCACCAATACTCCGCTGACTTCCATACCTAGCATACGGAAATCAGATGGTTTTCTTAGCTGCCCGGCCCATTGTTACAAGTAGACTCTCATGAATATTATTATTAACGTATATTTAGAAGGCGCCACAAGGTATCCGCAGCTCTGTACAGAGCCAATAGTTACATATACAATACAATAATTAACAGAGGGTATAAATGCAAAAATTAAATACAGTACAAAAATAGCGGAACAATATGTAAGGAATAGGAACTATATATATATATATACCCAGATGCTGTCATATTCTCATATATAACCAGGAAAAACATCTTATATCATGACAGTACATGAAGACACAGAGGCCTGTTTGGCGATTTAAGAGGCCACCATTTAATGAATGATTTCTCATTAAAGCATCACAATCAGCTGACAGGCAACCATCACTCTAGCAAGACACTTGGAATAATAGACGGCCCTTATACCCCTAGATCAATCAAATAAAGGGCCCTGATGGTAATTTCTTTAAATCATTTAAAACAAATCTAGTCAATTATCAAATGGGAATATTCCACAGCTACCCACAAATCAGACAAACCATATACACTTAACCTAAATCTATAAATCAAACTTACTTGACCTAAATATCTACATCCAAGCTTACTGTAAGAACTTACTGTTTTTTCATCCTCACCCTTTCCTTTTAAAGACTAATGATTCACCTCCTACCTAGATATTGGTTCACACTTCATTATTACTCACCTAACGTTAAACTAATACAACCCCCATAACCACTCATAGATCCCACAACCACCCACTTTTAAGACCTTCAATAACTTTTCATTCCTTCACAAAACTACAGAGCTTATTTTCCTTCAGGCCACTTGTCCTCATAGTTTCTGCACTTGTCAAACATTGTTTCCATCATACATAAAACATTAATGAAACACTGTGGGCATTCTGTGTTGTGGTAAAACTGTCCTGCCTCCTTGCACGTATCCACTAGGATTGGGAGAGAAATATTGGATCGTGATTACAAAGAAACTGAAGTTCTGTGCACCTGTAACATTATGACCTAAACTTGCTCCCTGTGTGCTTCTCAGTTAACAGCACTCAACCAATACTACTAATATGAATTTTATTCTTAGATATTTAAAAAACGGATAAAAGCATAATAAAAAAGAGCATAATCCTAAAAAGAATCTATGAAAAATTGTAGAACATGGTAACTGTATTTTATTTATTTATGGTAATAAAGTTGCATAAAAAGTACGCATTTTTAAAGAAGCACTTAATGCTTTGCATTATATTATGCACAGTAATACAATCCTTATCCAATCACTTCTGAACAGATTTCAATGACACAGTTTATTGGGGTCACTTTCTCAAGTAAAACCTTTAACCTGAAGGTAAATATTTAAAGCCCATAAAAAATATGTAATATTTACTATTCTCACTGTGCAATATATTCTCAGCAAATAAGCTTAGGCTATGTCTACATGTGACATTCTGATCTCTGAGCAGACCCTGTCCATGGCAACAAGAAGATCTACCTCCTCTGAGCTCCAACACAGCACTGCCACATATGTCTCCATTTGTGACTTTTCAGACCTTGTTCATATTGTACATAATGCAGTATATGACCTCTCCCTGACATATTAACTTGAGAAAACAAACATGTAAAACTATACACCTTAAAAGCATATATGTAAGGGCATCTAGTCACATGCAAGTGGTACAGCAGTATGCTAGGGGTAGCATCAAACAGTATATCAGCAGTTATTTTCAGCATTTAAATCTCCTTTACCTACTTTGTACTTTAGAAGAATCCACTGATGATAAAGCAGAGCTGTTGTGAATTCTCTCCACAGCACCAATCAATTATTTTCCTAGACCGCAAAGCTTCCCATCTTCAAAGAGCAATGATCCTCCAAGACCTTGTTTAATCCGTGGTGGATGTGGAAGGGAGCACCCAGTACAATCACACAAAGATGAGGCTCTAATTGCAGCTGCTTATTGGAAATCCAAGAGCAGTTTTTACTATCAGCAGCATCCAGAACAGGCACTTCACACTGAAGGGGGTTTGGCTCACAGACAATCTTTTGCTTTTTGTGTTCAGGAGTCTTCTTCTACCTCTTTTGTTTAAATGTGTGTGGGAGCTGTGCATCTCACTCCTTCCAACTTGCTCAATATTTATTTAAAAGGCTTACGGAAGGAAGAGGGGAATGAAAGGTAGAAGGAAGGAAGGACCGGAAGAAAAGAAAGATCATCTTATGTTTAGGCTCTTTCTAATCACCATGAGAAAAGACTCCCGTTGATTTCTGGCTGTCAAATACGAAGCAAACAAAAGGAGCACTGGGAATGTTGCAATTGTGACTATGTTTCCAGGCTGGAGAAAATCTCTGCTTCTTAAAGATGCAGATCCATTTACACCTCTTACCTGCTGTTCACTATCACACAAAGCACATGTCAGCCTGCCCACACGTCGCCCAAGCGTGATGTACCAGATGAAATAGCTCTCATTGTGTTATCCACATTTCGTGCCATTGTATGGATGTCTCACGTAATTTGTTTCAGGAATTTTACATACATTATGTCAGTTTCATAAATATTTTTAGTACAGCTATTGGTACATAGTGATACTGTTCTTGATCTCCCATAATAACAAGAATAACAACAAAAATATATACATTTCCAGATGATCTATTTTTCTTTATTAGCTAATTTCATTAAAAATTTTTTTATTTTTTTTTCATGGGAAATGTGCTATTAAAGATATCTGTAGGAGACACAGAGAAGCCAAGCGAGTATGTAGTAAAAATACTCTAGCTCCTAATAAAAGTGGCAAGTGACCCTTGACAGCAAGGTCACACTGCAGCCAGAGACAAAAGGTCAACAATGACCAGCTGGACTTTAGTGACAGCTGCTTGCACAGAACATAATAAAAGGCAAGATGTAAGAGCATATTAAACAATACTTTTTCCAAAAGAAAAAAAATAAACTACAGTTCTCAATATGTAGTCTACTAGATATTGTGACTAAGTGAAATACCACAACAACATGTTTTAAATACTCCAAGAGACATCATAAGTGATTTGTGTAAATGAGCAAATGGTCTAGCCTTATATATTCATTTAAGACGTCTGATAAATATTCTATCTTAAATTTACTGTTCAGTACATGTTAACATTATATCAACATTCAAGATTATATATTGGTAGTGACTGCTGCAGACATCAAATCAGTTACTACCATCAATAGTGCCATCAGTGGCGAAAATCAAAATTCTTCTGACAGTCAGGTAATAATATAGAGGTTATCTTCCGAACACAGATGCTCACCACCTACTAAGGAGAAAGCTTTCATTCGCAATAGTCTCTTTTCTAAGTGTTCTGCTAGTAGTAATATAGTACACATTAATACATAACAAAATCAATTAAAATATATATTTATTAGAAGTAGGATTTTAATACACAGATTATCTATGAAACATTAAGGTAAGTGACAAAAAGCATGAGGTGTGGCTCATGCATGAATTAAGTTACTAGCATCTCAGCATGGTCAAGGTCATGTATAAAAACTTGGACTGTCCTTTTGTTAATAAAAAAAAAAGCCTACATTGATACTAAAAAAAAATGTGATTATTATCTCATGTCAACAATAACCTGAATGAAAGTCGATACAACACTAGATGATGTTTTGCTAACAGTGATATCTAAGATTATGGACGATATCTAGATTTCCATCGCTTTTGCGCTCAGAGATGCCAGATGGAAGAGTGGATCCAGAGTCAAAATGAAAGCGTGAACTGTATACATGTGCACATGCCAAATGTGGTCATAATCCAATATTTGCAGTAGGTTCAATCGTATGTCAGTGTGCAAAGCTAGCCATACACTGCACTATAGTAATGCAGATCACACAGAAAAAGACCCTTGATGATTCACCCAATGCTGATAAAATGTTGTAAATATAGCACTCATCATGTAGAGCAAGTATTCATAACCCTAAACAAGCACCTATTTACAGAGTGAAACGCGTTGAAATTATTTGCAAATCGGTAAAAGATCTCTTAGCAAAAAAATGCACATTGAAAGCGGAGAGAATAAAGGCAATTAACCATCCAGATATAAATGCTACAATGGTGCCAGGATTGACAACAAGATCACACCAGCAAGTTTAAATACTTGGGACAGAATTCTCATTTAAGAGTGGAAATCTGCGTCCATAGAGTTCAAATTCCGCACGTAACTTCATAATGCAAACCCCCAGTCCTCCACTCACACGTATGGAATTTAGTTGAGCTCTGTGTTCTATGAGCTCTAACTTTTTCATACGTAATGCTGTGTGTATGGACCTCTCTGTCTTACGTAAATGCCTCCACCGTCTAAACTGCGCATCCTAGGATGTATAGAGTGTTGTCACGCCCTGGCATATGGAATGCTGCACGTAGAGAAACAAATTTTTTATGATCAGCTTTCTGATGTGTAACATCTGGTGTGTGCATGGGCAGCATGAGCTAACAGTCCGATTTACACACGCATATTTTCCGAGGATTCACTAAGAAGATTTCTCCCACTTTACTCTGCTTCTGTAACCGAAACCTAAATCTAATAAGGGGCCCAGCTTTGCCCTACTTCTCTCTGTAAAAGAACAGAGGAGGGGCCTGCTGTGCAAATGCATGGTGTCACGCATTAATGACCCCCCAAAAATGATCACAGCTGAGGGTGATATGCCGATACTATAAGGATGGATGCAGGGCAGTAGGGACAGTCAGTCAGTCCAGAGGCAGAAGCTGACCGTCTCAAGGCCAAAGCAAGAAGGGCACAAGCTGGAAAAGAAGGAAGGGGGGGGGGGCTGTTGGCAGAAAGGAAACGACCCCTGTATAGTGAGTCTGCAGTGCAGTCAGAGGCTGGCAGCTTAAAACAGTATTTAGCATTTCATGGTAATATTTGTCTTCCTAATTCTAATGCTAATTCCCTTTTTAATGATATTGGTAATGAGTGATCATCTTCTAGAATCCTGTTCAAGCACTATTTCTTGACAGCAAGGGTATCTTCTGCAGTGACCAGTTTTCCCATTTATTTAGAACTAGTCAAAAGCCTGTCAAAATTATGTCTCCCCAGTATTCCCAATTCATTACTTTCCAGCTCCCAGTATTCCTCTTCATGTGTCTGCAATTTCAAATATTGTCCATCATGTCTCTCCAGCTCCCAGTATTCCCCATCATGTCTCTTCAGTTCCCAGTATTCCCCATTCATGTGCCTCCAGCTCCCAGTATTCCCCATTCATGTCTCTCCAGCCTCCCCAATATTCTCCATCATGTTTCCTCAGCTCCCAGTATTCCCCATCATGTTTCTCAAACTCCCAGTATTCCCCATTCATGTGTCTTCAGCCTCCCAGTATTCCCCATAATTGTCTCCAACTCCTAGTATTAGTATTCTCCACCATTTTTCGCCAGCTTCCAATATTCTCCTTCAGGTCTCTGCAGCTCCCAGTATTCCTCATCATGTGTCCCCAGCCTCTCAGTATTCCCCATCATTTTCTCCAGCTCCTAGTATTCTCCATCATGTCTGTTCAGCTTCCAGTATTTCCCATCATATGTCTCCAGCTAATTTCCAGCACCAATAATACTTTCTCAACTTACAGAGAGAGGAAGTTACTTGGATAGATTATGAAATGAATGCGCAGTGTGTATTCTGCTATCCCACAAATGCATGTATAGCAGCAATGGAGCCTAGTGGATGCTACTCATTTTTAGATACCAAGTTTATATTTCACCTTTTAATGAAACTAATACAATTAAAAGTTATGTTTTATGTTTAATTTTCACCTCCTGTGTCTATTTACTGGCCTTTACTGTTGATAGCCCAGTCAAAGAAATAATTGATATCCAGTGTGTCATTTGTGCGCTTTAAATTGGTCTATCTTTTTGCTTTTGCTTGTTCTCCTACATTAATTTTCCAGGACCAATGTGGCAGCACTCCTCTTTATATATAGGAGTCTTATGATACTATAATAATTTAAGGAATATCCTATAGCAATTTAGGATCTTGAACTATTTAGGTACTTCAGATCATGTTATTATTATAAACACTTATATTCTTAAATCCCACTTATTGATTCCTATATTATTATTTGTATCCAAGAGGGTTTTTTCTTTGGATTACTGTCTCGCACTGTGTAGTCTTTTGTGTATATCAGTTCTGCAGTTCTTGTGAACTGGGACCTGTCTACACTTTAAATATTTAATAACAAATAATGTAGAGGTTATATCAAATATTCAAGTAAGGGAGCACTTAGGAAACAGTAATCATAATATGATCACATTCGAGATCAGTTTCCAGAAGCAACAGTATAAGGGATTAACTAGGACTTTAAATTTTAGAAAGGCTAAATTTTAATATACTAAAGGAGTCTATAAAAGGCATAGATTAGGATGCAGGACCGGATTCAGACCGTGCTTTTCTGTGCATGCGGGGGTCTGAAATTACGCGAGACAGAGAGGAGTGCACACCCCCTGTCACTCCCCTCTGTCGTGCGGGCTTTATGGCAGCTTACGCTGCCATAAGCCTGCCTTAAATGCGACGAGCCGATCCGCGGGTCGT
>WWET01000111.1:492379-504604 GCA_011038615.1 Limnodynastes dumerilii
GGATGCAGATTTAATAGAACCAGCCGACTTACACACACAGGGCCGCTATTGGGGGGTTACAGTTGGGAATACTGTGCCAGGCCTGGAGCCGAGGGGGCTCACAATACTTACCTTAGCTCTGCAGCAGCAGATGTCTTGCTGATACTTGCTGCTTAGAGCTGTATATGAGGGGGCCAATAAGCAGGGAAGACTGCTTCTATAGAAAAACACAGCAATTTACCCTTGAAAAACCGATGTAAATCGTCAGCGCTTGAAAATCGTGGGTAAAAATTGTCAGTTAGTGAATACCGCGATTTTTGCAAAAAAATCTCGGGAAAATCGAAGCGAGAACTATCGATTTGAAATCGCTTGCAAAAAGCGGCTTTAGTAAATACACAAAGGAATGTGAGATGAGAAGAACAATACAGGCAACTGGAGAAGATAAATGGAGCTGAAGAGAATAGTAAAGGTATTGATAAACTGAATGACTAGTAATGATTATAAAAATATCAGCCCTTAAAGTTCATTCTTTGTTCCAAAATAAGAATTACACTAGAAATTTAAAGAATCGTTTTCTAACAGTGTCAATGCTTGATTTTCCCTGGGACCCAACAATCCAATAAACGGTCTAATTTTTACCACCACTGAAAGTACCTAATTAAGTGTATCTGTCTGTCCCGTTATTGGGACTGTCAAACCACATACTTTGTTAAGTTAACAGAACGCATATAGAACTAAAAAAATAGGAGGAATAGGGTCTGATTACTGGACATGCCCAGTGGTGGGATTCAGCCGGTTCGCACCAGTTCTGTAGAACCGATACCTAATGTAGGTATCGGTTCTGCAAACCGTTTGCTAGTAGTATGCGCCAGAGGTGACTGCAGCGCATCACCGGCATCCTTCTCCCCTGTATGGATGACGTTGCTTGACCTGGGGTTACGCAACGTCATTCAGAGCTTGCGTCCTGCTGCGTAGGAAACGCCTGAGAAGAGCAGCGGGACTTCCAAGGTAAGTAAGAGGGACTCGGTATGGATTCTGCATACATGATGGCATAAACTTGAGGGACAACTGCTGGAGGGACTACTGGACACCTGATGGGGGATGCTGGGGGGACTGGACATATGAAGAGGAAAACTGGGGAACTGGCCATATGATGAGGGATACTAAGGAGCTAGCCATATGAAGAGGGATACTGGGGGGACTGGACACATGATGGTGGATGCTGGGGGAACTGGACATATGATGAGGGATACTGGGGGGACTGGACACATGATTCATTAACAGTTTGGCAGGTGATATTTCTTATTTTTTGACTATTATTTTAAAACTCTTTCTTAAGACATAATATAGTCTTGTGTACCTCTTTTATTGCTCTTATTTGAGTATTAAATGCATGAATTATTAAACTACATTTTGTTATATCTTTTGATATATTGAAAATGGTCATTAGGACATAGAACCTGTTGTTAATTTATTTGAATCCCACCACTGGTGATAAGGTAACACTGTTTACCCTGGGCAGGATAGAATGATAGGTGTAAGAAAGTACAAGAGACACACCAACAACAGCACAAGGTGGAATAAGTGCAAACACACTGAAAATATGTAAAGAACCAGAGACAGTGGTATACTAAGCACAGGAGTAAGTGCACAGACAATGGTCTGGTGGAACAGACAAGGGGAAGCACTCAACACACAAACCTTGGGGGGTGAAGGCAGGAACCAGGAGAAGAACAGAAGGAACAGGGATGGAGAGGCAACCACATATAAATCGAAAGTCAAAGTAAGAGCCCATGCAAAACCAGCAACAGCAGGTTGCCAACTATTTAAGGAGACTGCTGGCTAACAGGATGCCAACAGTCATCACGCCCCCAGTCTAATTGGCTGGTGATGTGGCTGCTAGGAAACACAAGGAGGGCAAGGAGGAAGATAGCGGAGGGCACTAACAGAATACAGAATACACATTTACATGCCGTCATGATTATTGTGACTGCATGTAACATGCTTATACCATACTGCACTGTGTTCTCTGGACTCTCAGGTTTGTTTGCATAACTGAGCACTGTGTTATATGGAATCCTTCAACTGCTTCACTCTGTTCTCTGGAGTATCAAATTTTTTTGCAACTGACCACTGTACAACCCAAACTTGTGCAGCGACTCCGTTGTCCTGTCTATTTCCTGTCTCTTCACATTCAGGATTAGCTCATCCCCTATACTATTGGCAACATATTAAATAAGCGATCTGGATACTGTAATTCTCTGGGTCCCTGGTAAACACCAATACTTAATTACTCTTCATTTTCTTTAATGCAGCTGCACCAACTACTAGCAGGGAGCCCCTGTTATCCATGTTATTCCTGACATTATGTAAGTTACCAGTTGTACTAAGCAGCTGTGAATTTCACCTATATAGATAGACTAGTTTTGCGTTTATTTTCTTTCTTACAGTGTTTGTTGTCTTTTTATTTCATTCTGTACCCTTCAACCTCCTATTGTGATGTTACCATCATATATTGGTAATTAGATTTATTGCCACACACCACTCCAAGAATAAACTTACAAAAGTAGAGGTTTTAGACAGAAGAGGTGCAATACAACCGTGACAATAACCTGGAAAACTATGCTACATATGTAATGGTGGTAAGGGAAAGTACAGCCTATCAAACACTTCCAAAGAAGCCCAAGGGTCAGATTTACTAAGCTGCGGGTTTGAAAAGTGGAGATGTGTCAGATTCTAGCTTTGACTTTTCTATTACATACTAGAAAATGTCAGCTTGAATCTGATTGGTTGCTATGGGCAACATCTCCACTTTTTGAAACGCAGTTTAGTACATCTGGCCCCAAGAGTTTAAAGCCTTCAATTGAATTACTTGATGCCCCAATGTTTAGACATTAACAAAAATCTTGTTTCCATATACACGTTCATAAGCAACAAAAGAATATCAGAGAATAGAGAAAAGTGTGGATCTGAGGCCCCCACCTCCAATACGCGTGGGTGGGAGGGCAGAGGCATGCTAATCGTACAGGAAGGACTTTTGTCTTTTTGTACGATACAGTACACTGCTTTCCTAAATGCAGGCTTGTGGATCACAAATTCCATATGGTAGACTCCGCTGCGAATTTAAGTACGAGTATGGTTTTTTTTTCTGAGGCCCTCCAATACGCGTGGGTGGGAGGGCAGAGGCATGCTAATCGTACAGGAAGGACTTTTGTCTTTTTGTACGATACAGTACACTGCTTTCCTAAATGCAGGCTTGTGGATCACAAATTCCATATGGTAGACTCGACTCCGAATTTAAGTACGAGTATGGTTTTTTTTTTTTTTTTTAATTTTTTTTTTTTCCTCACCGAAAATGCGGGTTTGGAAAAGGGGCTGCCCATAACAACCAATCAGATTCTACCTAATGTTCTAGTATGTAATAGTTAAATGAGATCTAAAATCTGGTTGCTATGGGCAACATCTCCACTTTTCCTAACCTGCAGCTTAGTAAATCTAGCCTCTAGAGTGTCTTCCTGCTTTTAAGTGAAAAGATACTAAATGTTGTTCTTATTTCATGGAACAATACTGGAATGTAACGCCTCTCCATAATCGGGACAGAAAAAAAAACACCATTGTGTGTTTTTGTTCTTTATTTTGGTAGCAATTTTAAACATGCACTGTTAGTGGTACTTGAGGTGCGTAGTTGAGAACCCCTCATCTACATACAATGGGCTGGATCCACACTTAAGTGCTTGAACTTAGTTACTCCTGGGCTAAACCATGTTGATTGTAGGGAAGTCATTTTTCATCTGTTGAAACAGTATTAGAGTTGAGAGGTGATGCTTCCCAGCCCAAGTCTAAATAACAGTGTGATAGTAAAGCTGGTCAGTGATCTGTGTGCAGTAAGCAATTCAAAGATATATCCCTGAATGCAAAGAATACAATTAACTTAACCCCCCCTGCAATCAACATTGTTTAGCCCAGGAGTAACTAAGTTCAAGCACTTATTTCAGTGTGGATCCAGCCCAATATGTCAATGTGTGTATATTGAGCTGGTCACTTAGTGAACAAGTTGACCAATCTTATTTGCATTACACTGACTAAAACAGCAGTGGTACTCACCTGTGCTGCTCCAAATGGGCCTGCAGTTGTAGATACATGGAAGAGGTCGTTACGGCCCCCCCCCCCCCCATTACACAGCCCTTGAACGAGCATTAGGCCAAGATAGCGATTTAGACCGATTCATCCCGAGAGAGGTGGAGGACCCTGCCGACCGCACTGCTGATTATGTGCTAAAGCAATTATCACCCATTTGCCACATTGATTCAACACTCAAAATAGAAACATCAAAGTTGCGCATACCAACACCACCTCTAATCTACCACTCAAATATACCCACACAGCAACAGATGCTGCCGCCTACCAATGACAAGGCAATTTCCAGCTTCAAGCCAGCAGATCCCCCAGAGACTAAACCACAACTTAATCCATATGCTACGTCATTTCGTCCTGATACATCTCAGCCTTATACGCCAGAGAACTTACACTCCCCAGGGGCATCACAAGTATATCCAGCAACAAGGAGTGGGAGATCAGACATGTCTGACTTTGCCAGATATATGATACGCAGGGAGCTTATAAACATTAGTCTCTCAAAGTTTGATGACTGTGCTGAGAACTATAGGGCCTGGAAATCCACCTTTGAAGCTGCAATCCACGATCTTAACTTTACTGCCAAGGAAGAACTTGACTTACTCGTCAACTGGTTAGGTCCAGAATCTGCAGAACGCATCAAGACACTAAGAGCTGTTCATGCTGGCTATTCCGAGGAAGGTCTGGCTGCGGCATGGGAGAGACTTGAACAGACCTATGGCAGCTCTGAAGCTATAGAAAGTGCCTTATTCAAGAGACTTCAAGCCTTCCCAAAGATAACTGGCAAGGACAACCGCAAGCTCCAAGATCTAAGTGATCTACTAAAGGAAATAGAGCTGGTCAAATTAGATACCCGTCTGCAAGGGCTGAGTTACCTTGACACTGCTCATGGTGTGAATCCAGTGGTATCCAAACTACCATATGGCATGCAAGAAAAATGGGCAGACCAAGGTTCCAGATATAAAAGAGAATACAAGGTGTCCTTTCCCCCTTTCTCTTATTTTTCCAGATTTATCAGTGACCAAGCTCGGAAGAAGAATGACCCCAGCTTCGACTTTACTGAACCTGCTCCAGCAGCTTCATCATCATCCTCAAGGTATGATAACACTACAACCAAACGTAGAGACTTAAGGGGAACGGTATCTGTCAGAAAGACTAACGTCCCATTTACTGCACCCCTTACTACTAAGCAGGATGCTCCTGCTCTTCAAGAAAGGGACCCCAGTCATATGTGCCCTATCCACAAAAGACCTCATCCTCTAAAGGAATGTCGTGGGCTCAGGGCTAAGACTTTGCAAGAGCGCAGAGACACTCTCAGAGAGCTTGGAGTGTGTTACAAGTGTTGTGCCTCTTCAGACCACATTGCAAAAGACTGTAAGGCTGTCATCAAGTGCACCGAATGCAGTAGCGACAGACATGTTACAGCTATGCATTATACTCCACCTTCTGACAACTCACAGCCTTTAACAGCATCTAACCCCGTTGCAAGACATGGCGGGGAGCTACAAGCTCAAGACTCAACTACAACCACAGTCTCCTCTTCATGCATGGAAGTATGCGGGAAAGAGACCGGTCCCAAATGCTGTGCCAAGGTATGTCTGGTCAAGGTCTACCCAGAAGGGCAACCTGAGAAGACCACCAGAATGTACGCCATTATAGACGAACAAAGCAACAGATCTCTAGCAAAACCTAAGTTCTTTGAGATCTTCAGTATAAAGGGGCAAGCAACGCCATATACTCTCAATACCTGCTCTGGTCGTGTAGAGACCTTTGGCAGAAGGGCCACTGGATACGTTGTCTCCTCAGTCGAGGGGAATACCCAAATACCCTTACCAACTTTAATTGAATGTGACCAGATACCCAATGAAAGAGAAGAAATTCCTACCCCGGAAGCTGCACATCATCATTCCCACTTAAGTCACCTAGCAAATAAAATCCCTCCTATGGACATGAATGCCGATATCCTACTGTTACTTGGAAGAGATATTCTGAGGGTCCATAAGGTACGCCAACAATGCAATGGTCCAGATGACGCCCCATATGCACAAAGACTTGACTTAGGCTGGGTGATTGTGGGTGATGTCTGCCTGGATAAGAGTCATAAACCATCTCAAGTTAACTCCTTTAAAACTTACGTGCTCAAAAATGGACGCACAACTCACTTCAAGCCATGCTCTCATCACTATGAAGTGAAGGAAAGGCTCTCTAACCTCATACAGGTGCCAGAAGTAATTCCTACACCTTATGATGACTTAGGAAGATCAGTGTTTTGCACGACACAAGATGACAACAGATTAGCCTTGTCCATTGAAGACAAAGAATTTATTAAAATAATGGACAGTGAATTCTCCAAAGGTGAATCCAACCACTGGGTTGCACCCTTACCCTTTCGAACTGTAAGAGCCAGGCTTCCGAACAACCGGGAACAGGCTTTATCCAGATTCATCTCATTGCAACGTACATTGAGAAACAAGCCTGAAATGAAAGATCACTTTGTGGCTTTTATGAATAGGATATTTCACAATGACCATGCAGAGCCAGCTCCACCTTTGCAAGAACATGAAGAGTGCTGGTATCTTCCCTCCTTTGGAGTATATCACCCACGAAAACCTAAGCAAATCAGGGTGGTATTCGACTCAAGTGCCAAGCATTGTGGCATATCTCTGAATGACGTCCTCCTCACCGGTCCGAACCTGACCAATAATCTAGTAGGAGTGCTGATGAGGTTCAGAAAGGAGCCAGTCGCCATTACTGCCGACATTGAACAAATGTTCCATTGTTTTATTGTACGACAAGATCACAGGAACTACTTAAGGTTTTTATGGCACCGAGACAATGATACCAGCCAGGAAATGGTTGAATACCGCATGAAGGTGCATGTGTTTGGTAATAGTCCTTCCCCTGCAGTCGCTACATACGGCCTACGAAGGACCGCCTCTGATGGCCAATCAGAGTTTGGGGAAGATGCACGACAGTTTGTGGAAAGAGACTTCTACGTGGACGACGGACTCAAATCCTTACCTACAGAAGAGGAAGCCATAGATCTGCTCAAAAGAACACAAGGTATGCTTTCCAAGGCTCATCTGAGGTTACATAAAATTGCTTCCAATAGTGCTGCTGTCATGAAAGCCTTTCAGCCCAGCGATCATGCTGCAGAATTCAGAGACTTGAATCTAGGCCTAGACAATCCACCAATACAGAGAAGTCTGGGTTTGCGATGGGACTTGCTAAATGATTCCTTTGGCTTTCAAGTAAGTTGTGCAGATAAACCATTCACTAAGCGAGGAGTCCTCTCAGTGGTGAACAGCCTATACGATCCACTGGGTTTTGTAGCACCCTTAACCGTACAAGGCAAATTTCTGTTAAGACAGCTCTCAGAGTCTGTTGAGGACTGGGATGCACCACTGCCCTCTGACAAACAGCGAAAGTGGGAGTCTTGGAAAGAATCTCTGCAAGCCTTAGATAGAATTCACGTACCACGATGCTACACTCCAGCATCTCTTGTTGCAAGTCAGAGAAAGGAAATCCACATATTCTCAGATGCATCTACTGAGGCTATAGCAGCTGTCGCCTATTTGAAGGTAATAGACTCTTGTAATGAAACTCATGTTGGATTTCTATTTGGGAAGGCTAAATTAGCTCCTAGGCCTGAGCATACCATCCCTAGGCTTGAACTTTGTGGAACTGTACTGGCTGTAGAGATTGCAGACTTTATACAGCGTGAGTTGGATGTTCATGTGGATGACATTCAATTTTACACGGATAGCAAGGTTGTTCTGGGTTATATAAACAACCAGACAAAACGCTTCTATGTTTATGTCAGTAACCGCATTGAAAGGATTAGGAAGTCCTCCAAACCTGAACAATGGCACTATGTTCCAACCCTTCTCAATCCTGCAGATTGTGCCACCAGGCCAGCGTCTGTTAGTGCCTTTGCAAATTCTTCCTGGTTGACAGGTCCAGAATTCTTGCTGAACCAGTCCAAAAAGACTTCCATGCAAGATGTCTTCAGTCTCCAAGACCCTGACAATGACCCAGAGATTCGTCCTGAAGTAAGTACCCTTGTCACAAGGTCCAAAGAGAAGTTTGGATTGGGCTGTCAACGCTTTGAACGCTTCTCCAGATGGTTGAAGCTTGTACGCGCCATTGCAAGGTTAGTTCACATTGTACAGTGCTATCATACTAAAAATACTAACGGTTGTTGTCGTGGTTGGCATGTGTGTCATAAGCCTCTCTCTGCAGAGGAACTTACCCTAAGTGAGTTGATGGTGATACGTAATGTACAGCAGAGTGCTTTCGACATGGAAATTAAATGTATACATGACAAGCGAGATATTCCTAAACACAGCCGCATCATCAACTTGAAACCAGTAATTGACAGTCAGGGTATGTTGCGGGTCGGTGGTCGCTTAAACAGGGCCAAGTTGGAGAAGTCAGAAATGAATCCTCTCACCATGTTACCATCCTGCTGATATGGCATTATCACGAAAGGGTCAAGCACCAAGGGAGACATTTCACTGAGGGTGCTTTAAGAGCTGCAGGCCTTTGGATAGTAGGAGCAAAAAGACAGATTGCCCACATAATTCACCATTGCGTGCAGTGTCGCAAGTCAAGAGGAAAATTGCAACAACAGCAAATGTCTGACTTACCTGCTGATAGGACAAGTACTGAGCCACCATTTACCTATGTTGGTCTGGATGTCTTCGGACCATGGACAGTCACTGCCCGTAGGACCAGGGGTGGTCACGCAGATAGCAAACGATGGGCGGTGTTATTTACATGTATGAGTGTACGTGCTATACACATAGAAGTGATAGAGTCCATGGACGTTTCTAGCTTCATCAACGCTTTAAGACGATTTCTTGCCATCAGAGGACCAGTAAAACTATTGAGATCTGACTGTGGAACCAACTTCACAGGTGCCTGTCGAGAATTGCAAATAAACTCTAAGCCAGTTCAGGACTACTTGGCTGACAATGGTTGCACATGGGTCTTTAACCCCCCCCATGCTTCTCATATGGGCGGTTCATGGGAAAGGATGATAGGCATCTCTCGTAAGATACTGGATTCTATGCTCATGGATTCAAACTTCTCCAGACTTACCCATGAGACTTTAATCACATTTATAGCTGAAGTGACTGCTATTGTAAACTCAAGACCTCTTGTTCCTGCATCCACGGATCCAGAGACCCCTGCTATTCTCACTCCAGCAACTCTTCTCACTCAAAAACTTGGAACTGTACCTAGTCCACCTGAAGATCTTACATCTGGTAACTTATATCAGAAGCGGTGGAAACATGTTCAACATTTGGCAAACTGTTTCTGGAGCAGGTGGAAAAAGGAGTACCTCACTCTTCTTCAAGGACGAAGAAAATGGCAGAATGTAAGACCAAATTTACAAGTAGGAGATCTTGTTCTCATGAAAGACCAGAAGGTAGAAAGAAATGCATGGCCTATGGGACTTATCTCCAAAATCTTTCCTAGCGAAGATGGCAAGGTTCGTAAGGTGGGAGTGACCATCACAAGGCAAGGTGACTCCAAATCTTTCATCAGGCCTATATCCGAGGTTGTTTTGCTTTTACCTGTTGAGAAGTAATTCAAGCCAGAAGGAACTTTCAAGGAACTTTGATCATCTGGTATTCATCTCTGGATACGTTCCCAAAGGCCTTGATTATTGGACTACTTCCATACATTACAGTTATTGTTGTGTTTTTTGCATTTGTGCATTTTGTCTTTCAGGTCAGAACCTTCGTTGAATATCTAATGGACATTAATCCTTACTGTCAAAATTGTATAGTGAAATCCTAGGATTTCAGACGGGGAGTGTGCTGTCCCAGTTTCTGGAATCCATTAATATTGCATTCAGTTTATATATGCTAAATACTGTTTTACTGTTTGTTGTGCTTACTGCCATCTACTGGCCATTGTTATGCATTCACTGTAATTACCATATTCATTGCTTACTGTTACTCCTCCCTGTTCTGTGAGCTCACATCCTGTTCCTGCAGCATTTTCATGTGTGTGTGTGTGTAAAACATGTATCACAGAGCTGGAGAAAGGCATTTGCTTTTACCTCTGTGTGTCATTTTTCAAGGTACAGTAAATAAATTACCTCAAGACATCTCCATTGCATCTTTCTCACTGAACTTCTACATGCAACTGGTGTTGTTAGGGGAATGAGCATAGCGAGTTCACTATCTTCCATTGCTTGTACAAGGGTTAGCCACTCACACTCATCAGAGATTTCCCTCACGTACATCGGTGGCAGAATAGGCAACATCTCCACTTTTTGAAACGCAGTTTAGTACATCTAGCCCCAAGAGTTTAAAGCCTTCAATTGAATTACTTGATGCCCCAATGTCTAGACATTAACAAAAATCTTGTTTCCATATACACGTTCATAAGCAACAAAAGAATATCGGAGAATAGAGAAAAGTGTGGATCTAAGGCCCCCACCTCCAATACGCGTGGGTGGGAGGGCAGAGGCATGCTAATCGTACAGGAAGCACTTTTGTCTTTTTGTACGATGCAGTACACTGCTTTCCTAAATGCAGGCTTGTGGATCACAAATTCCATATGGTAGACTCTGCTGCGAATTTAAGTACGAGTATGGTTTACAGCAGGGGTCCTCAACCCTGTCCTCAAGTACCACTAACGGTCCAAGTTTTTTAAATCTCCTTGCTGGAGTTGTGCTCATAACTGACAGTTACATTTTGAAAGCACCACAGGTTTTGCAGGGAGACCTACAAAACATGGACCGTTAGTGGTACTTGAGGACGGGGTTGAGAACCCCTGGTTTACAGTGAGGAGTGTGATGTAACTTCTGGTTTTTGTTCCACATTGTTGCTGGAAATTTATGATTAGTAAGGAAGAGGATTCCAGGTGAAGATCTGGTGCACAAAAAAACAAACATGGAAAAGAGTGGAGGCTCTCAGGTGACAGATTTAGACACAGCAAAGATCTTTCCCATTGTTGCCATCTTACAGCACTTGTATGGAACCAAATAATTGCCTTAAATCCAATTAAGCCACACTACAGAAGCAATCCTAGCACAGACATTTGTTTCTCTTCCAAACAAAGATCTACAGCTATAAATATGAAAGCAAAAAGTTCTGCTAGGTGGCTAGCTATTTCTTTCTGCAGTATAATGCAAGCTGAATTGGGTGTTGTCAGAGGGCTCCATTGCTTGAGTTTTACTGCTATATTACACTGGGTTGCTTAGCAACATCTACACCTTTATGCCCAAATTTTTTACATTTTGCAGATAATCTCTTAGTATAAACGCTGCTTACATTATGTGAGCAAGAGTCTTATGGGCTGATTAAGTTGTGACCAACTGTCAAATAAAAGGAATTACACACAAAGGACCGTATCCAGACCCCTGAAACTTTCTGTGCGTGTGTGGGTCGGAAATAAGCATGGAAGAGTGTTAACTTCACTGTCACTCCTCTCTGTCATGCGGAGTTAGGTCTATAACCCAACCTTAACTTTACGGTGCGGATATACTTATTTCTGCCCCATTTGCCATAGAAAACCCCACCTCTATTGTGGGGTTCAGTCATGCAGAAGGCAAGGTCTATCTCGTTGCATGGATCCGAACTCTTCCGTCTGCATGGAGATCCATTACATAACATCTGACAAATGCAAGCGCAGATTTTACATGCAAGGGGACTTAGGCAAGCAATTTGCGTAAACACGATTACAGTCTTAAGTGTGTATCCGGCCCAAAGTACTCACACACAAAACTACACTTACTACAGCCATGCACATATTTATTTAGAAAACCCATCCATTTGTACTAAGTACATCATATTCATTAGAAGCCAAACCAGAGGTTGGACAATATGTCTAAATCAATTACTTTTTTTCAACTATGAAGTTGAAAAATATATTAATATATTAATAATAATATGATGTAACACCCTTGCTAAATTTAGCCCATCACTAGAATCTTGTTTATATTGTGTATTTATTGTGTAGAACCAGCGGTAGTCATATTCCTGGTGCAAATAATCCCAACAGAAGAAATACTGACACAGGTTTCCCTATTGAAGAAATCCTGACATGGATAAAAAACCGACAACAAAAATTACCGACTAGTAAAATGATCAA
>WWET01000111.1:511344-527635 GCA_011038615.1 Limnodynastes dumerilii
AGGCGGCCATACGCTCCTGTGTGAGCGTATGGCCCCTTCCTTACACCGTTACTGAGCGCTACAGCGCTCAGTGTAACATCGTAGCTCTGGATCAGGCCCACTATCACATAACGTGTAGGATCGGGGCACACATTAACTGTAACGTTGGAGATACAACTGAGATCTATACATGTGATTGCTGCTGTTTGGTCTGCTACTGTTTTGAGACTTATTAGTAATTGGCATTGAAATCCTAAATATTTTGTTGCAATTTATTTATTGCTATTACTGCCAGTTGATACACCATTACTGCATCTTTTACACATATGAGAGTTGTGTTCACACACTCCTTACCCCATATGATCTTTTGTGAATAGTTTACATTGAGTTGTCTTTTAATATTTACTTTTTATGTTTTCATTTGAATTCGGCAGTACTGGGAATACACCACTTGCACATGTGTTTTAGCAAAGGCTGCCATTTTTATGTTACCGAAAACACCACCTTTTCCATGAGATGAGGTCACAGAAACAGAAATACACATATGGCAGAATATGGAAACATACATGGTTCTGCGTAATTATTTTATTTCTGTCAGTCTGTGATTTGTATGAATATAGGGTTACATTTAATGATAATAAAGGGTCACATTTAATAATAAAACAAATACAGGAATGTAGGCAGCACAAGAAATGTAAGGCATTACCTCAAGACAGGTAAATGTCACTATATGAAATGTAAAAACAGCTATGTGGTTAGTTCCATAAAGCACCATTGAAGAATGAATCCATAATACATGCCTTGTTTGGGCTTCACAGTGTTCTTGCTCCTTGAGTTGAGTGGATGAGGGACAAGATTTAAAATGTGCAAACACAATATGTAAGAGAAGGGATGTTTTGCAGCTCTACTGCAAATTAGAGATGAAACGGTTCAGTATTTATGTGCAATAATCAAAATCAGTCAGTATTTTTCCTGCATGTAGATAGCGGAACTAAATCTGTACCCCTCACCTTGGAACATGATTTGTTCAGGTTCAGATTTGCACCTTTTTGAGCAATAATTTAAAATAGACTAACTCTAACCTCAACTCTAACCGAAAAAGATGACTTAACCTAGAATGATGCAGCTCCAGAAGCAGTCAGCAGGACACTGGAAGAGGAAGGGTGGATGGACAGAAATTATGAAAGAGCAAAGAGAAGAGAACAGCAGGGAGAGACACAGGAACAGGACCGAATTTGGGAAGGGGGGGAAGCAGGGAGCAAACTGTTGTAGTTTACGGTTAGAATGGTTTAATTTAGACAATAATATAGCCAGAAGCTGAATTGTGACTTGTATCAGTGTCTAAAATGTCTGTAATTAAAAAAATTATATTGGGAACAGGTGCTTATGCCGAATGGCCCTATTTAGACAAATTACGCATTCCAATATTAGACATGCAGGCTTCCAGTACACTGCGGCAGGCTATGGGAATAGGCTGCAGTGGGCTGGGGAAGGTTAGGGTTTTGGCTAGAGAACAGGCTGTGTTGGTGTGGGGAAGGTTAGGGTTAGATGGAGAGTTAGGCTCAGAGAAAGGGATGGTTTGGGTTAGGTTTTGGTACATGGAAGGTAAGGGTTAAATGAAAGAAAGAGAAGGTTAGGGTTAAGTGGGTTAAGGTTAAGGTGATTTTGGAGGATTAGGGTTAGCTGCGCGACATGGAGGATTAGGCGCATAGAAAGGGAAGGTTAGGGATTGGCTGCGGGAAACAGAGGGTTAAGGTTTAATGTGACAGAAGGTGAGCTTTCGTAGAAAGTGACGGCAGCCAGCTATCATATCCCCCCTCTCCCTTCTCTGCTCCAAGCTATACATGTTTAGTTCCTCTAGGCTTTCTTGGTATGTTTTGTAACACATGCCATGTACCCTTTTAGTTGCTCTTCTTTGTACAGTCTCTAATGTATTTATGGCCCGTATTCAGACCACGTGCACGCAATCTATGTAGCGAAACGCTTTGTAAATAGCATACAAAAATTACTGAGCATGCCCAGTAACTACAAACGCTTATTTATGGACGGATGGCCCCAGAAAACGTAAGTCTGAATATGGGCCTATGTATTTTTAGAGATATGGGGCCAGATTCAGAGCTCCGGCCGCAATGCAATTGAGGCCGGAGTTCTGCGAAAAGTGCTACTGCGCATGCGCAGTAATTTTGGAATGTAATCTACGTTACTTCTTGCAACGTAGATTGCGTACACGCGGTCTTTAAAACCAGAACTCCACAACTGAACACAGTATTTAGCTGAGGTCGTACCAACGATCTATAAAGGGGCATCACTACGTCTCTCTTTCTGCTACTAATTCCTCTCCCTATGCAACCAAGCATCTGACTTGTCTTTCTCATTGCTTGGCTACCTTTCGATTCATCAGTTGTGGTGTCCTTGCTGTCTGTTCCCATAGTGTCCAAATATCCCTTCTGTTGCTGTCTTCATGTCAGAACCTAAGCTATCACAAATCAGTTGTTCTAAACTGAGAACCACACCCGGAAAGAAAGAGGAGTGGTGACTATTTAAGGAATATATTTAAATATTGATTGTTGTTTTTACTTACTTATAAATTTGTACTTTAATAACTATTAACCAATGATACAACCGATGTTAAAGTTCTGGCTAAATGATCATCATTACAGGAAACGTAATCGACAGAAAGTCGTTATTGTAATGCTTTCACCAGGAGGCATTTCAACTTTTCAGTGTCACATTTGGTCATGACAAAAGCTTTGTGTTTTCTCTGTAGCTTCCCTATAGTATCCAACACCATCATTCCTCGTGTCAACGTGCCACTGAGTTCTACAGCAACCACACAATTAATAAAACTGGTGACAAATGTATCATCTATGGCTGCCGCCATGGCATAAGAGTCACAGGACACAAATCCCTTGGTCCATTCTTCTCCTTCATTGTTAGAACAGCTTTTGGTGTATTTTTCAGAGTGAGCGACAATCTTTCTCATAAATTCAGCTTTTTTGGTATCTTGGGAAAGCCATTCATGGTAAAAGTCCTACGGAAACACCATCATTATTAATGGACTTAACAAGAATAAGCTTCTAAACAAAGTAATTGCAGTGTCTTGGGGGTATATTTACTAAGCGCAAATTTTACCAGAGATTTCTATTCGTTGCATCTTGCCGCGATTTACATGCGATTTTCTGTGTGAATTCACTGAATTCACTAAGCAGTAATTTTTTCAAACTCCTGCGAGACGCGGCAATTTGGCAAGGGGTAAATTGCGGTGATTTTCTATAGAAAAGCACTGCGATTTGTCTGTGAAAAATTTGCCGCAACTCGCAGGTGTTTTAAAAAAAGTGCAGCATGCTTGAAAGCCTTAGCCATGCTGTGCTGTGCTTATAGAACTACAAGGCTCAGCATTGCTTAACCTTGTAGTAATATCAGCGTCAGCATGGTAAAACTTCTAACCATGCTGCGCTGTGTGTGGTGCGTGTAAAAAAAAAACAAGTCTGCAGAAAACATACAGTGCCTCCGTGTCCTATACTAAATGTATTGCAATGTACTGTGTGGTGTAAAAAATAATAAAAGTTTTTGTCACTCACCGTTTGCGGTCATAATTCTTGGGAAGAGTTGCTTGATGAGTTGAATCTTCTCAAGTTGCTTGGAGACTGTCCTCCGGTTGATAGAAGTGTCATCCCCGGTGTTCGGTTCCGCTCCTCGGCCACTTCTGTACTTGACACTCGGACAGGCTCCTTCTTCTACTTCCGTGGCGCTCCTAATGACCATTCGGTCGCTAGGTGGCAGCCTTTTATATTAATGATAACGTCAGTTAAATTAGGGGCTCTGGTGTAACTGACGTCATCATTAATATAAAAGGCTGCCCCCTACAGTGAGTTGTATGTGTAACATAGAAAAAATCTCAATGGCGATTTTATGGACAGCGATTTTATAGACGGCAATTTTCAAGAGGGCTAAACTCACGGCCGTTTAGCTTTAGTGAATATGAAGATTTGATATGCGCAGCAAATTCACGCGATTTGAGGCGATTTTTTCTAAATCACGCTTTGTGAATATACCCCTTGGTGTCTAACAATTATGTCTTGGTTGAATTAGATCATTAATGTCAATCAATATTTTTATACTATGTTTTGTTGGGACAAAGTCTTCTCTTTCATCTCTACATTAGTACAAACGTTGGGGCTGTGAGTTGCCATCCATCCCCGATGAAAGTATTTTAAACCTCTCCCAGGTTAACAGTACTGAATATCATTTGAAGCCTCATTTTGTACACGTTTTGACTGCCTGAATATAAAATACAACATTTATTTAAAAACCCAATATTTCCTAGAAGTGGATCGCTTTAAGCATGAAAGTTGTCTACCTTCTAAATTAAATTTAGTAAAATAAATAAATACATAACAAACATACAAATAACATTATCATCTTACCCAAGGAAGGTAATTTCGGTATGTGAATTCCCAGGTGGCAATATGTGTTGGACAATCAAAGCCATTTAGAACAATGTAAGCTGCTTCTGGATCACACGCAACATTTAGAACAATGTAAGCTGCTTCTGGATCACACGCAAAGTTGAATTCACCACAAACTGTGGAATTACCCCTGGCTTACAAAAGTAAAAATATATGTATATATTAAATATAATATGGCAAACTAAGGAAGTTTACCTCTACTATGACTGGAAACCATTGATCTGCTTCATTAAAAATAGCCAGATACATATAAAGCTACAAAAATAAAAGTATAATCCCAACATGCAGCAGAACCAGCAACAGTTTATATGCATAATAACATAATAGGTTATTTTTGCATACTTGGGGTCAGATTTACTAAGCTGCGGGTTTGGAAAAGTGGAGATATTGCCCGTAGCAACCAATCACATTCTATCTGACATTCTTTAGTATGTAATAGGAAAGTGTCACGATTCGCGGCAAGTGCCGCACTTACCCCGTGCGTCGGCTCTCCGCTGTATGGGGCCCGGCGCTGTGCTTTTCCCGGAGTCTGCCACTATTACAGTGACAGACTCCAATACTCACCATTAGGTCACAGGCATCTGCTCCCGGCGTCTTCCGCGTGGATTTTGGCGGCAAGATGCGGCGGTGCTCCGGTCCATGGGCGCCGCCATCTTGGATTACCCACATGACAGATGGCAGCCAATCATACTCACCTTCTTCGGTCCTCCAACCAATCAGGAAGCAGGGCGCACTATTTAAAGTCTCCAGACCTGCTGTTCAGTGCCAGAACAACTAGGTCTTCTAGGTGCCTGGTACTCCTGTGGTCCGTTCCAGCCTGAGGTCCGTTCCTTGCCTGTGGTCCAGTCCTTGCCTGTGGCCAGTCCTTGCCTGTGGTCCAGTCCTTGCCTGTGGTCCAGTCCTTGCCTGTGGTCCAGTCCTTGCCTGTGGTCCAGTCCTTGCCTGTGGTCCAGTCCTTGCCTGTGGTCCAGTCCTTGCCTGTGGTCCAGTCCTTGCCTGTGGTCCAGTCCTTGCCTGTGGTCCAGTCCTTGCCTNATACATACATACACACACACACACACACACACACACACACAAACACAGGTTAACAAAAAATGTGTTAATATTAGAATGAAGGAAAACTTATCTCCCAGCAGGATCATTCTGTAACTTCTCTAATATAAAGTGCTTCGGTACCAGAGTTAGAAGAAAAAGTTGTGTAGAAAGGCCACCCCACCCATGTCTTTTTTACAGCCAGAATCCTACCTTCCATGAGATGAGTCTCTAAGAGACATATTATATCCGGGTCTGCCTGGATATAATTGGGAGAGCACCAGGAATTTTTCAGCAGAACCACTCTTACCATGTTGTTAGTCCAACATTTTTGAAATCTCTAATATTAACTTTTAAACACTGGAGAACTTAAAAAGTGATTTTTTTTTATAAAGCCGACTAAATGTTTATAAAAAAAAGCTTTAATGTAATTTATCATCCTCACAGATTATCCTATAATGCTCATTCTACTATTAAGAGACAGAATACTAAACTTTATTGACCCAATAAATTCTATATTATATGGAATCAGGATATTCACAATATACTTTGAACAATAAATATCAGTTTTTCAGACAAAGGGGGTTGTTTAGTTTGGTGCCAGATAACAAAAATATCCTTTTTAAGCAATTTTTACCAGCAATATTCAAAATGAACAATTTTCCTAAAGTTAAAGCACAAATTAAAACCTTTTTTTATTTAAAATACTTGATGTATTTGTATGTCATAATTACCACAGCCCTATTTCCCTTCTGGCTGCACACTTTAGATTTACACAATCAATGAATTAAGGTTAACTCAAAGTGAGTTTTGTTTTTGTGTAGCACCAGTCTTCTGTCTGTGTTTAGTTGTGTAGTTATACTAAGGATAAATTAGAGATGTCTTAGGATACCCCATTTGCTAAATGAAGCAAAAAAACTCAAAATAGGGATATTGGGCCGGATCCAGACCTACATTCCCTTTACGTTTCAACGTGTAGCGTACTTAGGCTATCATAATTACTATGCTTTCCCCTCGCTCGTATGTACTTTTGCCGTTTTACGCTTTCCAAACCCTACCTTAACTTTTCTAAGCGTAACTCCTGTCAGCCATAATGGCTGCTCGTACTTACGCGCCTAAGCAGACCCATTTAAATGCCTCACCCCACCTCCAAAGCGTAATTACGGGTGTCTTATGGCTTGATACTAGGACGGTAGGTGCGTTCCAAATTACGTGCTGTAACATCTGCCGCGCACATGCGCAGTACCTGCAAAATAGCTTTTTTACGACTTCGGCAAGTGTAAATACGCTAGCGGCCGTAGCTCTGAATCTGGCCCATTGCCTCTGCCTCAATGGGTGCAGATCCAAATTTGTAGCAAATCAATTTGAGGTCAGCGGTTCCCTAAAAATCATTGTGATATTAAATGAAGAACACAAGTTATACAATCTTATAGTGTCTACACCACAGGTGCCAAACTAAATATAGCCAGTAGTCAATAGCACAAGTGTTGATGTCAGTATTATTGAAATAGAAACCCTCAGAAATAAACAGCAGCATATCACATGCCTGCTGGTGAAAATCTTGTAATATATATTATATATATCAACACAAAAATGTGCCCAGGACGCACCTACAAACTGATGTACCGTACTTAGAATATTAACTAAGGGTGCAAGGCCAGTGACTATCAATAGAATTGACTGTATAAAAATACAGAAAGGTCAGAAACCAATCCAAATTCAAGACTGAGCGATATTTTTATAGAAAAACAACATCATTACGAATGGAGAAAATGCAACATTTAAAACTGCATACAGCCAGGGACAAAAGAAAGGAACCGGGTATGCCTCAACGCTCCATAGAAATAAATCCATAAACACAAATAATATTCCAGGAACATTCCATATCAGATGATCTTAATCATATTGGAAAAAATGTTAAAGTGCAACAGCAAAATATACTCATATATATATACACATACACAGATAAAATACTGACAGTGGGGCCGGGGTTGTGAACAGAATAGGAATGGCCTGTCTCTGCGTACCAATACAAACTTCCAACATGACACCATTCATTGGAGTTTGAAAAATTAAGTTAGGCCCTAGCTACCGGAATCCAGTTATTGCAAGAGGATTGGTTGGTGGTGTGGTTAATCAGCTGTGTGGATATTAAAAACTTGTGATTGCAGATTCATATGCAACTGATGCAGTATCTGTACGAATTAGGATCAGATCATAGGATATTATTACCAAGTCACTGATTTTCAACAAGATGTTTCTAAATTAAATAAGAACATTCAAATTACTTGATACAAAAGTAACATTAAAAATAAAGTAAAGTCAAATATATGAGACTAAAAAGTAGCACAATTTAACAATTTCGCTTGTCTTTTCTAGACCATTACACCCACTTGGTGGTAACAATGGACCTGATCCTGACCTCTGGCATTTTCACCTCCCCTTTCACGTGCAGACACCTGGACACAAACATACAAATGCAGATCCGTGCGTCTCTTCCTTCTGCCGTCCACTTACCTTATTCTACATGACTATCACCACTTAGACATGTGGAATTTGTGTAACGCCCCCTTCTCCCTGAACGGAACTCAGCTCTGTACAATAAAAGTTATGAACGGAACGTCTGGAATACACACGCACATTGCAAGAAAATCACCCGACGTCCGCAAGCAGCTTGCAAAAGTCAGGTGAACTTGTTAGTTCGTAATCCGGGCCAATGTTACTTATCCTTCCATCCTTTTTAATCTCCTGCTTTCTTCTGACCCTGACATTTAAATATATTTCTTCTAGATAATGACCTATGCTTATATGAATTAGAATTGCAAGGTATATTGTTATACCTCCATTAGCCAGCAAAAAACAAATTACCAGTGGGGTGCATTAGATAAGCAATGGTTCAATACCTAAAATTAATGGTGTAGATGTCATAAGTCTATTTTTCAACACATATTCATTGATCTTTGCCAGGCATATCCAATTAGCATAGTATATCTCTAGCCTTATTCTTACAGCATATTTCAGCTTTCTACTGACATGTCTGAGGATAAATGTAGGACCTTTCACTAACTGAATGCAATACTTACCAAATGACCCAAGTGCAAAGGTTGATTGCAATGCAGTGTGGTTCATCACGTGACAATTGAAAATGTTTCAAGGAATGTTGACTTTCAGAGGTAGAACTGCATCCCTAAATGGACAGAGTGTGAAAGTTATCATCTTTATCAGATGTTAAAAGAATGCTACATAATTTAAATACTGAAGAATGAAACCCTAAATAGGGTGTTTGTGTGTGTGTGTGTGTGTGTGTGTATATATATATATATATATATATATATATATATATATATATATATATATACACACGCAACAATTCTCATACATTGCTTGGTTGGAGTTATACTTCACTGTTGGAACATTCTGGGACTTGTAGTTTCACAACACTTGGAGTACTGCAAGAATATGATACAGACAATAGCTGAGGCATGAAAAAACAGGCAACAGTGACCTATACAAGAATACAAACACATAATAAGAAATAGAACATACATAAACCAAGGTGGCTGCTTTAAGACTTTTGTCACAGAACTTTAGTATATAATAGATAAGACGCTATTAATTATGAGAAGTACTTACATTCCATGTTGCCTCCCATAATAAAAAGGTTTTTAACTTTCTGTGGAAAGGAGGGATCCAAGTTCAAAGCTAGAGCAAGGTTAGTTAGAGGACCCGTTGCAACAAGGGAAACCTGTAATAAAAAAATTGAACAATGGCAGACTAGAACATCTTGGTAAAGCAAAATGTTCAACTATCAATTGATACACATTGACCAAACATTGACCAATCATAACAGCAGTTATCCCACCTGTCCTGGAAATTGATTGATTATCTTCAGCATTGCAAAAGCCGCATGCTCTTTTTGTAGTAAGTCGAGACCAGGGGCAGTAGGATCTTCTACATCACCCAAACCATCTATTCCATGATAAAAGCTGGAAGACAAAGAATTCCCTAGTAGCGGTCTACTTGCCCCTCCATATACAGGAATCTGCCAGACAAAAACGAAAATATTTAGTTAATTCCAGCAGCAACACTTTTCGAGCGGGAATCACTTCACCATCTGAAATGCGTTTTATGTATGATGTGCATATTTTATTATAATACAATAAGCAAGAGAGCTAGTGTGTGTAATCAAACACAAATCTGTAAATTAGCCGCTCAACCTTATTGAGTTACAGCAATCTCACTCCATAATAGTGCTGAATCTGCGGCTAACCATAGGATGTGACGTTATTCAATGTCTGTATTGCTTAACAGAACAAACGTCATACATTCTTTGCATTTTACAGTCTGAGTGGTAATGTGTCAAAGGTCTCTTTAGATTTTGGGTCAATGTAAGTAGCCTTAATCAGACATGTTAAACCTCAAAGTTGTTTATGGAATTTCATAGCTTTTTATACAGTTAAATTATTAATTTGTTTGGAACCTTAGAAAAATAGACATTGAGGTAGATCCAGACCTAAGGTGTTTTTATGTTCGTTGGCCTAGCGTATTTACGCTATCGCAAGTACTATGCACTCCCCTAGGCACTCCCTTCGCTCGATTTACGTTTGCCAAACCCTACCTTAACTTTTCCAAGCATAAATACGGACGTACTGCATTGCATAAGTAATGGAAATAGACATTGAGGTAGATCCAGACCTAAGGTGTTTTTATGTTCGTTGGCGTAGCGTGTTTACGCTATCGCAAGTATTATGCACTCCCCTATGCACTCCCTTCGCTCGTACATACTTTACTCGATTTACGTTTGCCAAACCCTACCTTAACTTTTCCAAGCATAAATACGGACGTAATGCATTGCATAAGTAATGGCCTAACCCGGCCCATACTGTATGATTTAAATGCCTCCCTCCGTCTACAAAGCATATTTCCGGGTGTCGTATGGATGACACGCCCTTTCATCCGTATTTACGCTGAAGTTACGTACGATTAGAGTTACGCTGCATAACTAGGAAAACAAAAGCACTTGAACCCTAAAGGCAGGATCAACTGCGTGGTAGCACCCATTATTTAAGGGTCTTATCACCCCATCCCCCATCATTTACTGGTGCGGCATTCTAGTTTGTTTATGTTGCATAACACCTGCCGCATGCTTGCGCAGTACATACAAATTGCCAATATTACGTCAGCGGCTAGCGTAAAAAAGGCTAGCGTACATAGCTCAGAATCAGGCCCATTGTCATGGATACTAGTGATACAAGCAACATATAAGTACAGACACTGATATCCAGGACCCTATACAGACCACACTCTGCCCTGACATTAGGCCATCCTCAATCTGTTTGTACAGTCATTGAAACCCACCACATAACACAGATCACACTCTGCCCTGACACTATGTACATATGTAGAGACACTGATACCCAGCATATTGCACAGATCACTCTGACATGTCCCTGTAAAAGTCTCACATATGTAGAGACACTGATACCTAGCATATTACACAGAAAAGACTCTGCCCTTACACTATACCAGCCTAATATACTGCATGTACAGTCACTGATACACAACACACAACAGACGCTACATTCTACCATGGCACTATGCTAGTGTAATACATTTACAAAGTCTGTTACCTAGGACATTACACAGACAACACTCTGTATATACAGTATATGCTATAGTGGCAATCACTGAAACCGACCACATTACACAGATCACACACTTCCCTAACACTATACCAACCTCATATATGTTGAATCACCGATAGTCATAACGTTTTACTAATCAAAGTCTGACCTGACTATGGCAGTTAATCTTTCCAACACTTTACCTGGGCTTTACACTCCCTCCCGTCACTGAGTTTCCTTGCACATTCCCAGTCAGTGCTGTACCCTGGAGCACACTGGAGTATGTAGTCTCCATTTACAAAACTTACAATTTCCCTAGTGCAAAAATAACCTGTACACTGAGTTCTTCCTTCCTCAAAAATACCTGACAAGTTACTATCCCTTATACAACAAGGGGGGGAGAAAAAATCTAACTATTCCAAATGTCAGGGCCGTAACTAGGGGTGTGCGATAAGGGCGGCCGCACAGGGCGAAAATGTTAAGGGGGCAGCAGTGAGTTAATATTTATAGTTAAATTGGCTTGGAATTAAGGGTCAGGGGGCACCATTTTTTCTTTTTGCCCCTGCCACTAAAATTTCTAGTTAAGGCTCTGCCAAATGTGTGGGTAATTGTCAGCTTAATATGTAAAACACTTTTTGAGATATTTTGCCTCGCTGTATAGTACAGTAGCCGCTAGCCATGCAGGAATGTCCCACGCTTATGTGGACAAATGTTGCTCTGCAGAGGTGTAGCACTGGAAAAGGGGCCTTTCCTACCTGCATCTCTGACTTTCACTCATTTTAGCTACCTCCTCCAATACATAACCTGACAAGATTGAGCAAGAAAGCACCTGGAGTCTGTCACAGGTTTTCAGAACACGCAGGACATTCTTGCAGACATTTTCTATTGTAGCGTTTCCATAGCAACAGGTTATTCCAAGGATTTCAACCTGTGGGGCTGCCAAAGCCAACATAAGGGCCTGGGCATCATCTACCCCACAGTCTACATCCACCAGCAGCAGTTTCTTGGCCATTTGAGGAAGTCCTAATAGAAAGGGGGAAAAAAAACCATTAATAAACAAATGTCTCTGATATGCTTCACAGCTGTATTTTCTATAAATTGCGCTAATGCAAAATGTTTTTATTGTCTTGTATTGAATCATAATCACTTTGGTCTGTAATGGTTTAAATGAAACTAGGCACCAGTGAGTTAATATTTATAGTTAAATTGGCTTGGAATTCAGAGTCAGGGGGCACCATTTTTTCTTTTTGCCCCTGGCACTAAAATTTCTAGTTAAGGCTCTGCCAAATGTGTGGGTAATTGTCAGCTTAATATGCAAAACACTTTTTGAGATATTGTGCCTCGCTGTATAGTAGCCGCTAGCCATGCAGGAATGTCCCACACTTATGTGGACAAATGTTGCTCTGCAGAGGTGTAGCACTGGAGAAGGGGCCTTTCCTACCTGCATCTCTGACTTTCACTCATTTTAGCTATCTCCTCCAATACATAACCTGACAAGATTGAGCAAGAAAGCACCTGGATTCTGTCACAGGTTTTCAGAACACGCAGGACATTCTTGCAGACATTTTCTATTGTAGCGTTTCCATAGCAACAGGTTATTCCAAGGATTTCAACCTGTGGGGCTGCCAAAGCCAACATAAGGGCCTGGGCATCATCTACCCCACAGTCTACATCCACCAGCAGCAGTTTCTTGGCCATTTGAGGAAGTCCTAATAGAAAGGGGGAAAAAAAAACAATAATAAACAAATGCCTCTGATATGCTCCACTGCTGTATTTTCTATAAATTGCGCTAATGCAAAATGTTTTTATTGTCTTGTATTGAATCATAATCACTTTGGTCTGTAATGGTTTAAATGAAACTAAGACAACTTTCTAACATATCCTTACATTTGAATGCTTGCAACATGAGATGCATTACATAAAGTTAGTTTTAGCTAATTAAATTACTGAAATATTTTCATTAAAATGTGTCTGAGCATTTTTTCCTCCATCTATTCTTAGGAACAATCTGGCTAATGTGTGAAGGGGAGACTTAGAAATGGTTAATGTGCATTTACACATTGATGGTTTTAAATACGCTTCATGAACCAGACTGACAGAGATAATTATTCTGACTATATCAGATTTCATGCATTAACAGTGCTAAAAGTGTACATAATTGTACTGCACATCAATGTGCCCTTTGTGAAGTTGTGTATATTATATAAAATACCAAATATCTGCTTAACAGAAAGGCTCTAATTAGAAATTAAATTGTTTCCAGTGCTAATAAAATAACATAAAATACTATACATTACATGATCTTGCACCAAGCAACTTGTGATCTAATATTTACATTAACATAACTGACTACATTGCAGTCACATTTACAGTACAAACACTATTGTTTGAGAAACAGCCTGTTATTTCTTAACTTACGGACTTACAGACGTCTCAGACTATTGAAGAACAGAGCAGCAGTAGTCCTGCAAGCAAGAAGAGGTAAAACCTCTGGAGCACGGGAGGCAGTGAGTGATCTATGACACTTCTCACATCCATAGAGCACAAAAACCCTCCAACTCACCTCTGATTGGCTCCCTGGCAGACACTGTGTGCTGTCAGTCAACACACACACGTGATCAGTGTCACTTTACACAGTGACGTGGCTGCTGGAGGGGAAATAGACACTTGTAGTTTTTGTATTATTTCTATGACTACTGGGTGTACACAAAACTACAGATTAGTACCTGTTAATGTGGTTTCCTTTACTCCTCCATGGCAGCACACAATCGGTTAACTTCCCTACTCGAGTCCACAGGAAAGAAAGAAAGAGGCACCACCCCTTCCTTCTGAGTCTTGCACTTCTTAAGCTCAAAAAAAGCACAGTTAGTACAGAAAAAAAACCATAATCAAATCAGGAAAGTGTGTGCTGCCATAGAGGAGTAAAGGAAACCACATTAACAGGTACTAATCTGTAGTTTCCTAAGCCTCCTCCATCAGGCAGCACAGAATGGGTATTTACCCAAACAGTTAATAACACTGGGAGGGAACATCATACCATGACAGAATGATAAACGTCCCATGTGTGATGTGTGTGACCCACAGGACACCCACTTTCCCTTACCAATAATTGAATGAAACACCGACACAAAGCTTTTGGGAACTATTTAAATTTTATTATTACTCAATTAACTCTATTATCAATTCTTGTGTAAACTGTTACTAAATTTTGATGAAGGCCAAAGACAGCAGGTAACAGCATGTAAGCATAAACATAGCATATGATCGCAAACAATAACTGTGATTAACTTAAACTCTTACAACCTAAATAAAGGAAACCTCAAGCGTGCACCACCAGCCTTTGGCACAACACCTCTTTTAAGTGCTACGTGAGACCATCTGTACAGACAGTTCTATAACCTCAGGCATTACCACCTCTAGCTGACAATTTAAAGAAAGTTACCTTCTGTAACTTCTTTCTCCACCACCAATTGCGCCATTACTTCAACCATAAGCACTAAAACCTGCTTTCGGCCCAAGCTGGTTCCTCTAACCAGCACCGCCACCATCAACAAACTTAAACTGACCTAAGAACAGAAAATGAGCATCCCAACTTCCAATAAGTGTCTAAGTACAAGCCTGCCCCCGACTGTGACGTCCAGATTATTGGGCCTGGCGTCACTGCACCATCTGCTTGAGGTTGGCCCTGATGTCTCGGCCCCTTTGGCCATGAAAATTGAATCTGGACAAGGAATACTGACCCCTTCTGACATTCTTCCCCGGCCGGTAAAATCTTGCTTCTCTGAACTCGGTTGCTCTGGCTTTTGTTCTTCTGGGAAAACCTCTTCTCTGACTCTTGTCTTGTCTTGGGGTAGCCACTGCGAGTTTCCTCCAAAGGATTTTCCTCAAAATATCCCATATGGTTTAATTTAAAAAAATTAAGAAGCTTCATCACTATCGAAAAATATTTTCTCACGCAAACGTTGCTCATAGACAGGGCAAATGTTATAAATATTTCTTTATCTTGTGTACTCGTTGAAAGGACAGGGAGCTGTTCCTCTTGGGTTGTTATATTTTCTGAAGCAAACCTACTGTATTCAGTGGTTTGGCATCATGATGATAGAATGAAAGCGCTAGCTAAGAAATACGTTTAGAGCAAGCCATTAAGAAAGCTAAGGGTGGCCCATCCAAGTACTAGCAGAAGTATGTGCTAATCTAATGCATGCAAAATATGTTAAATAAGTTTATATAAAGTAATACCATTATTTCATTAAAATTTATATATACACATATAAATATATATGTGTGTATATATCTTAAAGACCGCATATATGCAATCTACGTAACGTAACAATACGTAGATTACGTAAATGAGTTGCTACACATGCGTAGTAGTATGTTGCGAGGCGTACGTTGTTGTGGAGCCGGCCCATTGTCTACAATTAATAACCAGCTTTAATCAATATATTTATCCCCAAACAGATAAAAAATTATAATATGAATGTGAAAACCTAACACGCATATAAAAAATAGTAAGCCACCTCCTGCCCCGTATCAGTTTCCCTGTCAAGTCCACCATGCTCTTTGGACCATTTAAACTCCCAAAATGATTCCCCAATAGCCCCATTGTTTTCCTGCTGTTCCCTCATTGACTCCTATGCTTTTTATTACAACCTGTCCCCTATTCACTTCTCTACCTCTGCTTCTCATCACACCTCTATCTTCACACCTATTCTCTTCACACCTATTCTCCTCTTCACACCTGACTTTCCTACCTCCTCCCTCTGCTTCTTTGTCCTTCTTTGAGTTCTTGGTCTTGCTTTACAAGCCCCCTCTCCAGTTCCTTACCTTCACCCTGCAATGCTGGGACTCACACAGGCGCAGACAGGGAGCACAGAGCGCGGGGATGATGTCACTGCGCAGCGCTTCTGCACTAAAGCTATCTCCCCCTGCTTGATCCTCTGTCACTTCCCCTGCTCTAACCTGCCTGTCGCAGATGGCTGCTTGTGGGCATGCATGCAGTTCTGTAGCACTGGATCTCTGTTTCTCTTAATGACAGCGTGACTGTACTTTTCAGTTACACTGTCATTGAAAGGAACAGAGATCCAGCGCTACATATATGCCTGCATGACCAGAAGCAGGCATTTCTAATCACAGTCCCCGGCTCATGTGGACTGGCCGGTGGCCCGCCACACGTCCCCCGATCTC